>VZUI01038015.1:0-46349 GCA_013401135.1 Cettia cetti | reverse complement strand
AAAGAACTGCTATTCCTATTCCCAAATCTTTGCCTGAAAGCCCTTAATTGCAAAATTATAGTAATTTGGAGAGAAGGAGGGTTACATTCTCCATTCCAGGGAAAACTCCAGTTTTCCCCTGGCAGATACCTGTCTCTAAACCAGGACAATGTGACATACACAAGCACATCTGTGCAGCGTGGGAATGTTGTGTTTGACATTACAGTCTGTGATGGAAGAAATCTCCTGAGGTGCAAAGGAGCCCTCAGAGTTCCAGTGCTATACTGCACACTCTGATGCATTAGGGTTGTCTGGGATATTAAGGGCATCATGTAGCACCTCTGCTAAATCTTGGGCAGATGAAAGTGCTGGGTATGTGATGCATGGGCAGCTGCTGATGTCCATAAAGCCACCACAAGCCTTTCCAACTCTTGAGGCTGGATTTAAATCTTTCCTTTCTTCCTACTGGGAAAGAGTGTTTCATAATCCTGACAACAGGAGGCTAGAAATCCTGTCTCCAGAAGACTGCAGAAGGCACACCACTGAAGAGGGGTCTATGGCACAGCTGTGTTATGAGATGTGGGCATTGGATGACACCTTTGAAGCCAAGCTCCTGATATGGCAACATCATTTTGTCCCCAAAGACAGAGATGTTTTTATCCTGAATAATTAGCCAGATTGTACTCCTCCCTTGGTTTCACAGGCTTGACAATATTGGTGACCAGTCCCTGTGGAGCATAGTGCAGCTTGCTGCACTGAAGTCCAGGTGACTTGCCAAGAAATGGAAGCAGAACCCAGCCACATTCCCATGAGCTATTACTTTTAAAGAATTAAGCATTTATGTTTCTTTCTTGCCATGATCGTTCTGGTGCCATTAGAAACATAAGGAAAAAATACATCAGTGAAAGAGACATTTGAGAGTCCAAGAAATATTATTTTAACCTTTTGGTACAAACAGCATAGAATAAACGGAGCATGTTTATAAGGTAAATAAGATCATCAACAGTATCTTTTACCTTGGTCCCCAAGTTCCTCAGTCCAGATAACTTACCTCATTCTGCTCAGATCATATGCCTTCACAGGATATGCACCAGGAAAAGGCTATTGGATCCTGCTACCATTTCAAGCAGTCCTCAGCAGGAGGTTTAGGCAGATGTGAAGCACAGGTACACCAGCTGTTAGAGGCCTAGGGTGCTGAAAAATGAAAACTTTCATTCCTCTTTTACTCCAAGAAAAACAAAATGAGAAAGGCACATTATGGTATTTGTACTTTAAATTACCAATTCCAAGGCTGGGGCTGGTGGCTCTTTGTACAACTGTTAGGGCCTTAGAGTGGCTCTTTCTGGGCTGGTTCATCTGCCTCTGGCAGTGCCCAGGAGTGGAGTTGTAGGGAACAGAAAGAGATGATGAACAGCTTGATCCTTCCCCTGAATCCTACCAGCTTTTCCTAGTCCAGGCTTTCTGAACCAGCTGTTGATACAAAACAGCTGATTGAAACTGACTTTTCCTCCATGAATTACCTTTTTTTTTTTTTTTTTTTCTTTTCCTGGTTTGGTGTGCACATCATCCTTCTTAATGAGTCTTGCAAGTTTAATTTCAGGTTGTATGGTTAGGTATTGACTACTTTCCTTCTTGTAGCCAGCCAATTTTATTGTGTGGAATTTTTCTAAAATATAACAAGAAACAGTGAACCATAGCTCTCTACTCACAGTCTCTTTAACATTCAGGATTTAATGTACCCCTGTCATACTCTCCCTTGGGTAATTCTCTCCAAGGCTGAAGAGCAGAAAATAGTTTTATCTATTTAACCTCTCCTCATGGTGGAGGAGGTTCCTTACCTTTTATCATCCTGTTTGTCATTTGCTGTGTCATTTAGTTCCACCGCATGCTTTTTTTTTTTTTTTTTTTTTTTTTTTTTTTTTTTTTTTTTTTTTTTGTGGGTGTGTGAGGGTGGGGAGGGAATGAAAGTGGGAGAAAAGTAGAGAGTAATATATTATCAAAGAGGAGGTACAACACACACTTATCCAGACTGCCTCCTCTTGCCTCCCCTGCTGAGTAAGAAGCTTTGCTACAAAAGTGGTCAAAAAGAGGCTTGAAACGACAACTGTTACACATGATCTTCTGGTTGCACTGGTTTACCCTGAGCACTTTTATTTGGACAGATACAGATTTATGCTCTACATGTAAACTTACACTCAGGAATACTTGTATCATGAAACTGCAGGTAACAGATGGTAAGAGGAATCCAGCCCATGCTGGAGTATTGGGCAGGAAATGAAACAAGATGTATCATTTAAGAATCTTCCAGTTGTTTGGAAGTGGAAGTCAATGGTTACTTACCAAAACAAAGTGGCACAAGGTAAATTCCGAAAGAATTACCTCTTGAGGTAAATAATAAACCCCCTCAAACTCAAACAGGCAACCTTGAGAGTTATTGACTGAAGAGCTTTCAAAGCTAAAGCACTCCATGGGATGAGCTGAGCTCCTTCAGGGTAAGAGCTGAGTAATTCTTTCAAAAGACAGGATGCATTAAAACCCCCCTGACTCACAGAGATGCTGAAATGGGACTATGCTTGGGCTTTGAAATGCAAGCCATCCAGGACCTGTTGAGACATGCTTGAACACTTCAGGAGTACCAAAACTGTTACACTAAGTGCCAAAGTGAGTGTGATCATGGATGTGTGTGGACATAACTTGATTGCTGAGGATGATCTTGGAATGGAAAATTAATGCCTTTTGATTTATTGATAATGCCATAGTTCTGGGACTAGACTCTTTATTCATTGACATCATGTGTAGCTATTTACATAGGAGCAGGACAGAAACTCTTCCAGTCTGATTTGCCCTGGCAGAAATCACAACCCAGAGCTCACAGATATGACACAGGGCTTCTAAGCCCAGACTAAGTAACTAATAAGCATGATCCACATGAGCAACTTTAGGCAGCAGAAGGGAACACACACAGCAAATCAGGAATCACAGCCTGAAGGCTTATCCTTCCTTATTGCAAGGTAAATTGATAAATATATTGTGTCACTCATGTAACTAGCCATGAAATATGGCCTTTTTGACAGTGAAGGAGGTAAGTGATTGCTTAAATTCACAGAGAAATCAGAGGCCAGTGCTTACAAAGGGTGGGTGAGAAGGGAAAAGTTCAGAGTGACTTTTTCTTTTTGCTCCATAGTTCTTCACATGTGTCTACCTCTGCCAGTGATACCTCTGCCAATAGGGAAAAAACAATCTGATGACCTGGCATAAGAAGCAACACCAGCCCTACGGGCACAAGGGAACTGCTCCCTGCAGAGTCACTTTCTCTTGTCAGTGAGATGAGTAAAATAAAGCCTGCCAGCAGCACACAGGAACACAGCAACCCAGAACATCAGGAATCTCTAGATACCTGCAAGTCCTTTGTAGGCTGGGACTTGCAGGTATCTAGAGATTCCTGATGTTCTGGAATTAAAAGAGAAATCCCTCTCTGAGCCATGAGTGCAACCCCAAAGATTAAAAAACAACCCCTGTGCTGAACCCTTCATGACCAGAAAACTATCAATTGAGGAACAAAGCAGTGAGATTTACTGCAAACACAGGAACTTTTGTGTTCTTCCACTGAAATGACAAATTAATATTTTCTTAACACTGCATTACTGACCTCTCTCCAGAGCCTGATAATCATACAGAAAACTTTAGATCAGTAACCAAACAGAAGTAGTTTTATTTTTTCCTGATACAAATGCCAAATATCACAGCCATAGACATCAGCAAAAAGTTGTACCAAATAAATATGACAGCTGGATAACAAATTTAAACACAGTAATTATTGTATAAATGGTTAAACAAATGGTATTATTGCTAGCAGAATAAGCATCTCCAGGGAAAAGAGGATTGAATACATAATCTGGAAATAGATTAAATATATATATATATAAAATATACTCAGTTTATTGGTTGGATAAATATTAAAATATTTGTGCACATCACTGGGAACGAGGCACTTATTCAGGTTAGTATAAACAAGGCCACTTGTTTAGTAAAAGGAAAAATGTTAATAAGTCTTCAAAACATCTTGCTGAAATCTGAAACCTTGAAGCTGTAATTAAAAATAGGCAAAAAAAGCGCACGCTGTTACAGATGTATTTATAGTTCACTGAATTGTAAAAAATCCAATTTCTTAAGAATGGGACAAATCCAGCATGCCTTACTGAAAACATTGAGATTTTTTTCCCAGGAAGAGAACTTTGGTATCTGACTTAAGAATCATGCTTGTCCAACTTTTCAGTGTTTCCTTTGTCCTTTTCTTTGTTATCACCATTTTGCACTATTATTTTATATATTGTTTCAAAAACATTAATCTAATTATCCCCTTCAACCTAAATGTTTCACAAAGTTTTAATCAGACACTGTTCAAGATAGTGATCAAGTTGTTTACTGGGCTAAATATTTGGCTTGTAGAACACATGGGTTTTGATATGATTTTATAAAAACAAGCAATATTTAAAAAAAGATTTTGCCTGCAAGCACCTTTAACAATATTTTGGTCTGGCAAAATTCAAAAGCAGAAAAATAGCTCTACTGATAAACACCTAATTTCTGTATTTTATATATATATATTTAAAAAGATCATCTCTGATTATACAAAACAGGCATTTCATAAATATTAAAATGTTCTATTATTTACATGTGTCCCATTCTACTGTAGAATCATTGACTGGTACTATCCAAACATGCAGGTTCTAGGAGAGAAATTCTGCTTTTCTCATACTGATATCACACATAGGCACAACAGCAAATTTGATCTTAGTGTACATTTGCAACTTAGTAGTAAAAGTACTAAATATAAAAAATATATGTGGGTTAAGTCTTTAATCAATCTTGCACACATAATACATGGATCACAAAACCAGAAACTTCATTACAAGAGCAAATTGATGTCAGGTGACTGGGGGAAAGGTCCAAAGCATTGGTCATGTCTTACAGATAATTGTTTCAGAATAGAACTTGGATTAATGAAGATAAAAGATGACTGCAAGAGTTTAGTAATGGAGTTTGACCCTTCAGGTGCTGCAAACATTCTTCAATTAAGCTGCCAATTAACCACCGAAAACCTAGAAAAGGTAGGATGGATTCTGACCTGACTCATTTTTAAAAAGCTGATGAAATCCTGTTAAATGAGTGAAGTCATAACACAAATCCAGAGCAATAGATACCAGCACAAGTCTCTCTGTGGGCGTATTCACACTGTACCATGAATCACAGGCTAGTAGAGCTTCATGTTCCTGAGACTTATGGCTCACAGGACAACTGTGCAGAATTACTAGGTCAGGTCTGTGTTGACTGGTTCCCCACAACCAGGCTGGGAAGACTTCTGGATGGATTTTTTTTTTTTTTTTAAATTTTCTTAGTTCAGAGGCAGCATTGTGTGCTTACAGGCTGCTTTCAAACTGAATCCTGCTCTGCTAACTGATCTCTGCAGCATGATCCCTGAAACACCAAATGCCAAGTGTATTGGGGACTGCCTGTACACACCATCACAAGATGGTGGTGGTAGAGGGGAAGAGACATTTTGGCAAGGTCTCAGCATCCTAATTCAGATTTTATATATTCAATTCTATTGAGAACTCCATTGACTCCAGTGCTGTTTGACAATCTCATGGATAGTGGGATTAAATGCACCTTCAGCAAGTTTGCAGATGACACCCAGCTGTTGTGTGGTGTGGCTGACACGCTGGAGGGAAGGGATGCCATGCCAAGGAACCTGGGCAGGCTTGAGAGGTTAGCCTGAGCAAACCTCATGAAGTTCAACAAAGCCAAGTGCAAGGTGCTGCACCTGGGTCAGGTTAATCCCAAGCACAGCCACAGGTTGGGCAGAGAATGGATTAGGAGCAGCCCTGCTGAGAAGGACTTTGGAGTGCTGGGGAATGAGAGGCTGGACATGACACGGCAACGTGCACTCCCAAGCTCAAAAGCCAAACAGATCTTGGGCTGCATCCAAAGCAGTGGGGTCAGCAGGGTGAGGGAGATGGTCCTGCCCCTCTACTCTGCTCTTGTGAAACTCCACCTGGAGTGATGCATCCAGCTCTGGGGGCCCCCAAGATAGGAAAGGCACAGACCTGATGGGGAGCATCCAAAGGAGTGTCACAAAGATGATCAGAGGGCTGTGGCACCTCCCCTATGAAGACAGGCTGAGAGAGTTGGGGTTGTTTAGTCTGGCCCAAGAGAAGGCTCTGGGGAGACATTAGAGCACCTTCCAGTACATGCAGGGGGCTTACAAGAGAGCTGTGGAGGGGCTTTTCCCAAGGGGATGTAGCAATAGAACAAGGAGTAATGACTTCACTCTGAAAGAGGGTAGGTTTACGTGTTAGGAGGAAATTTACTATGAGGGTGGTGAGAGAGTGGCACAAGTTGCCCAGGGAAGTTCCAGATGCCTCATGCCTGGAAGTGTTCCAGGTCAGTTTGGATGGGGCTTTGAGTAACCTGAAGGAAGGTCTCCCTGCTCATGGTTGTGGTGTTGGACCAAGATGATCCTGAAGGTCCCATCTGACCCATGCCAGTCTTTCTTGACTTAAAGGACTTATGTAAAATGCTAGTGTGACAAAAGGGACAGTTTTCTGAAGGTTACATAGCTTTTACAGCCAAGGATTTGACAGGGACAGAACAGGTCCTGTCTGGATAAAAACATCTTTGGGACAGAACAGGTTGTGTCTCGATAAAAACTGATACAGGACACTGCTGATCCAAACTTGTCATGTTACCTAAATCAAGATTGCTGAGAGAAAATTAGAATTACTCTTGCAGAAGTATCCTCTTGTCAAAAAATGCCCACTAATGACCCAGCATATTTGTCAAAATGTGCTATGATTATGCAGCAATAAATACTACTTGATTCAATCAAATGTTAATTTTTTTCTTCTCTTTCTGTTATTTGGTACGGCAACTAACAATGCTGGATTCATTATTATGATTCCTAGGCTCAGTTCAGCAGAACCTTGTCCTCTGCATTTTGAATCTAACCATCATCTTCTCTAGGTACTGAATTACTAATGCTTGCATTTCTCAGCAGTGGGCATGCACCAAGAAATAAAATGGACCTTACAACATTTCCATGATCCATTATAAACTTCAGAGGACATAAGCATCCAGTTTTAGTGAACACCAAAATGTTTTTCTGGATTTGTTGCATTCTTTGGCTTTATATAAACATAAATTAAAAAAAAATCTCAGATTAAATAGATGAATAGGAATTTGCAGGAAAGAATATGTATTGGATCCTGTGACATGCAACTGTTTATAATGCTATACTGTAAAAATCTAGCTGTCTTTTGAAAAAGTTCAGTTACATATAAGTAAAAAAAAAAAAAGTCGCTGGTACAGATTAAGTGAAGTCAAAAACTTACAGGATGGAGGATCCATGCTTAAGGCATTCTATCATCTTTCAAACTATTTGTAGACATTGAGTTCTTCATGAGAAATAGTAAAAAATTTTACAGAAGACTGTAAGGATCCCTCCTCTCAAGTATTATCTGTTTCTGAAGAAAGAGATCTCTCTCTTATCTCAGACAGGATATATAGCACCTTTGTTCAGCTTCTTTTATTCTTTTGAAATGTCAGAAAATACAAGACAACAACAATAACCTCTCCCTTACAATGCAGTCCCTTGAATTGCTGCTTAAATTTAGTGCATGGTATAGGGACATCAGCATTTCCTTTCGTGCAAAGTGGGAGCTTCAGTTCAGCTTCTTCTGTTGTTGATAATGGCAGTAAAAGCTCAGGATAAGATATTTCAAGTACACCTAGAAACACATGAACTCCTCATGAGCCACCATTATCTGCTGCTAAAAATGTGCAGTTCAAGAGTTTTTTTGAGGCACTCTAGCAACTCTGGCTTGAATACTGTGGTCTTGGAATCAAACCTCTGAGCTGTCATTGCTGTAATTATGTGGTCGCATCATTGGTTCATTGCTGCCTGACTCGTTTGTGCTTTCCTTCTTGTCAGAATTCCGTTTCCATTTTAGCAGCAAAATGATAATTGCAATTAAGCAGATGGCAAGGAAAATGGCAGCAGCTCCACCAACGATTGTGACTATGCTGATTCCTGCACTTTGGCTATTCAGTTCCCTGGGGAGAACACCATTGAGTGCAACCTCCCTTTGAGGCACGTGTTTCCTGCTGGTGCGATCCAGGGCTATGTGCTGTATGTTTGTTCCTCGGTTGTTCTCCGCTCCAATGTCTCTTGCAAGCTCTGGGGCCTGCTCAACTCCCCTCTTCTGCCTTCTCCATGTGGATGCTCCTGGGCTCCCAGCACTGAGGAGAGAGTGGTACCGGTGCTCCACGCTTCTTTTGCCGATTCCGCGGCTCGCGCTCTCCTTGGAACGCACAGTGTAGATTGTATGGACATACCACTCCCTACCCAAAGACACCTGGGAAGAAACATGTTTTGTATTTAAACACACACATACTAAATCTGGGCAGCTCTAAATGCAGAGGAAATCAGCCTCTGCTCTGAACTCTGAATGCCTGGACAAGCACTTTCAAAGTTATGCACAGATAACTCCTGACTGTGTGCCAATGTGCACCAGACAACTTGTATTTTCTGCCAAAATTTTCAGAGGGTTTAGTCTCCATTCCTCTCCACAGTCAGACTCTGTGGCTACCAAGTGCAGATGAAGAAGGCTATGGCCATGGCATGGTTTTGGTACTATTAGTATCCAAAGTCATACAAAGTATCTTTAGCTACGGATGGGCAACAGAAAAGGACCTTCCAAGCCCAATCTACCAAATGATTAGGCCCTGGCTCTAATTCCCTCTAAACATAAGAAAGCAATTTTTTACTGCAAGGATGGCTGAACATTGGGACAGGGAGCCTGTGGAGTCTCCTTTCACAGAGATGCTCAAAAGACAACTGGCTCGGGGCAATCTGCTCTAGGTGACCCTGCTTTGAGAAGGGTTTTGGAACAGTCAATTTCCACAGGTCCCTGAAAACTTCCTCCACTCTGCGTGGGTCTCTGCAGTCTGTGTGTGACATGGTACTACCTTCCTTCAATTTCTCTCATCTTTCCTGGATACATACCAGATTTGGCTTCCACAAGGTCCAGTAGGCTCATCAGAATATTGTCCTAAAGCTACTGCCTGTTAATTTGAAAGTCTGCAGCGGTTTTGTTACCTTGAGAAATAACATTTTCCATTTTACTCTTGTTTTTCCAAGTATTTTTCAGGAAATACTTTTGTTTCTTCATATTCTCACTGTATGGACAGGAAGAGGACCAAAAATTCCATGGCATTGGAGTCCATGGAAAGGGATTCTTCACATAAAAAATGAGATTTCATTTTCCCAGGGGCAGATTTGAAACTTTTTTTATAATTTTAAGTAGGCCTACTCTATTGCTTACAATGGGACCTTTAATACTGAAGTGGCCAGGAGTAGAATCAAAGTCTCCTCCATATTTTTCCTACTAATTTATACACTTGAGTTGTGCATGCAGTTTTGTGAATACGAGAGACAAACAGTGAAGAGAGAACTGTTTGGCTGGGTTATATAGATCAAAGGGCTGAATGCACACAGCTGAAGGATTATATATAATTAAGAAGCAGATGCACCATTTAGTTCTCAAGTTTTAGGATTTCCAGTGCTCCACATCGTACAAGTTTGCAAGGAAAGAATTGTACAGAAAATGCTGAGTATCAACTTGATTTTGATTAAGTTCACTATAAATGCTTACGATTTTTAATTTTTTTTCTTTGAGAAGTGAGATGGGAAGCAATAAAACAATGCTGTGCAACAAGAATCTTACTAACTTCTTAAAAGAAATATTCGGGAACAATTTGCATAACTTCTGGTTAGTCTGTGGAATTATACAAGAGAAAAGCGAGAGCATCTCTACAGAAACACTTCAATAAGTGTTCCAGATTTTATATCTAGAGGTTTCTAAGCATTTATAATTGTGTTTGACTGTCACTGGAATCAGAATAAATCTTTCTGTTGGTTTCAATTTGACTTACAGGTAACAATTCTTGTGCAAGTGTTTCTTCCTTGGTTCAGTACTCTTGCTAATAAGCTACAGAAATCATACCTGAAACAGAGGAGTTGAGTCTACTTTAAATCCATCAGAACCTGGCTGTTTAACTAATGGAATTGCTTCAGGATCGTCTATTGCAAGTTTTGCATTAAAAAGTACATTTCCAAAGCTTGTGGCTTGTGTCTCTGGCTGAGCTTTGTCCTGCATGGAGGGGAAAAAAGTTTGTAAAACACAGATTTATTTCTTTGAGGAAAACCAGTTTTAGTATTTACTTGCAATGTATAAATTGCGTAGTTTAAACATGCTATTTTATTTTATTTTATTTTATTTTATGCAGTCCAGAGAAATATTACTAGAGAAAGACATGAGAAGCAGTTGAGGTACCATTTGACTTGTACTACTGACTACTATTTAATTGCTTGCCTTTCTGGAATAAAAGGGTAAAACACTACAAACAATCATAGCTACACTTCTTAAATAAAAAGGATACATAAAGTGGTCTGAAACAAAAGTAAGAAGTCTGTTTCCCAGTCTAAAGAAGCTACATTTCATTTCATTAACAGACAGTCACATAAAATTGTTTAGCTTATTATATAATTATCTTACTTAAAGTTAACTGTAAAAGTTGGGCATCAGGTCTGTAGTTACCTGGGATTACTCTATAGTTATTTTCAGGAAGGAAATTAGATCATCCAAGCCAACTTTAGAGGTATTTCTCTTTCCCTATGAACTACAGAGGCAACCTGGATGACTAACTTTGCAGTATGCACTAGATTTTGGGTGGCTAAATATGAAACAAATTCTAATCCTTCACTTCACTTTGCATGTCCTCTAAAATTCTCTCAATGGTCCGTGGATACAGACAACGCAGAGAAAAAGCGTATCTCGGGATTCTAACTTATGTCATACTCTTAATCCCAGCTCCCAGAAAGATAAAGAGCCAGGAAAAAAAAAAAAAAAGGCAAGACACTGCCTCCATCATTTCATGTTAGCCTGGAGCTTGAGTCAAAAATTTGGTGCTGTTGAGAACATTTTAAAGAATAGTTGGGTTTTGGATAAAAACACTAGTTAGAAAAAAATTAAAATATATACATATATATAAATGCATCCTCTCAAAATTAGAACACTCACCACAATCTTAAACCTGTACAGAAGGGATGGAGAATCAGCAAGGCACCCATATTCAGTGTTGGATGGATTATATTTGGGCACATATCCATCAGCTCCTGTGCACAGGAAAACCTTCTCGATGCTACAGTAGAAGGAATCACCCAAATTCTGCACTGGATCCACCATCACCCGACCGTATATGACATCACCTGTGAACAGTGCACACAGTTCACATCCAACTGGAACATTTAGCACAGCTCTGAGGCTGAGATAAGAAAGCCTTGTCAAGAGACCTAGTGCAACAAGCACAAACCCTTACTCCTATCCTCTTTTGACAGCAACAGGAGCCTGATAGTGCAGAACACAAATTAAATGTGCATGATCTGTGCACAATTTTACCTTCTGAAAAAGCAATGTCACTTTCTTGCCCAAAGCCCATCGAGCCATCAGACAGCCACAGTGTCTTTTTGGAGAGGAGGAACATCTGAGTGTTCAAGCTGAACTCAGCAGCCACTGGGTCACTGACCTAAAACCACAAAAATATAAGGCTCTTATGACAAAACTTTTTAATGAAAAAAACATAGCATGATCTTAAACTCTTAAAACAAAGCATGATCCTCTCCCAATGTACATTACTTATCAGCTCTGCACATCCACATGCAATAATATAATTTAATAAAAAGACTTCCTGGTACTAGAAACATATTTCTATGTATTTTATACGCAAGCAACTTTTGGATTATCTGCATCTGTGATATTTGATAGCATTCTAGGTTAGTTTCTTCTCATCCTAATTTTCTAAATCCCAACTAAGGAGGTATCCAGGGCAACTTATGTGTGGGGGTAACATGAGGAAAATTTTTCCCTCAATAACTTGTCTCTGACTCATCACAGCCTGTTTTCTCTATCCCATTTTCATTCTTACAAACAAATGCCACCTCTGCTTCCAATCCTCTATCAATATTTCAAAGTACACTTTGCTGAGAATTTGCAAGTATCAGTTCTTCCAATGTGCTGCAGGATATATCAGGTCATGCATGTGAAAATACACCAAACCATTTGAACATCTTTTTGTGCTATTTATCTTAAGTATTTATCTTTATATATTTGACACATTTATCTATGGTTATTCCTCGATTACTTCAAAAGCATAAAATTAATCAGTATCATCAGTAGCAGTTTTTCATGGGACCATAAAACAAAAGAAAAAAGGCAAACTATAAAGGGACATGGCATAATAGTAGGCAAATTATATAGTGACTAGAAGAACTGGGGGAGCCTAAAGTTCAGAAGGATGAAAGGACCTGAGGAAACAATGTGGAAGATGCATATATCAAAAAAAAAAAAGAAAAAAGAAAAAAGAAAAAATAACAAGAGGCCACTAAACAAAACAAAACAAAAAAAGAAGCTAACATATATATGTATATTTATGTATATATATGTATAATTGTGTGGACAGGAAGGAAAGAAAACAACAAAGAAAACATTCTCTCTGGCTCATGGACAAGGGTCCATTTCACAAGAGTCCCAAACTATCAAAGCAACAGGATCTGGCAAGACAAATGTACAGCTCAAACCTTTTTATAAATGGAGTGCTACTCTTCAGAAAAAGGAGCTCTACCATCATAGCCTTTGCAAAGAAAAAAAAGATTAATAATTTCATTTCCTTGGAATGCTTCTTTCTAAATGCCTGGAAAACAGGCCATTGGTTTGTAGTTTCACAAATACTTGATTAGCACAATTGTTTTCCAGCTATGTTATTCATGACAGTAGATTAAGTGTAATTATTCTCATGGACATTTGAGACATTTTATATATGAGTTCTTAAAAAAATAGTCTGTGAGGATCTCCTAGGTGAGGAGAGTAATTTATTATTTATTCTGCCTATTTTCCATGTCCATCAATTCTGCATATGGATGATGTGGGGACAACTGCAGATCACCCATGGGATCAAAGCCCATGTAATTCTTGGTGCCTAAAGGAACAGAGCACTCTTGTGATTGGTCCATGCCAGGGCAACAAGTATCCTGAGTATGGAAGGGCTTCTGTCAGGAAATAGTCATACACATTGAAAGAAAGGAGATGATGAAAGGATTCGGATAAAGCAAAGCTTGGAAGTTGAATACTGTTTATTTTCAGGGAACCCCAGAGTGAGCCAGTGGTAATACAATCCTCATGAGAGTTCCAGGCTGTCTACCTCACTCCTCAGGGGCCATGGAGAAAGGAAAAAGAAAATATGCAGATGATACAAGTTAAAAAAGGGAAATGTTGAACAAGTGGGGAAACACCAAATACATTTTCTTCTTGATTCTTAAAACGGTTCCTCACTTGTGACCAGTGAAAACAATTGCACAGGAAATTAGAAGAAAAAGTTTCAAGGGAAATGAAAAGCCTCATATGAAGAAGTCCAAGAAGATAATTCAATATGGGAGCTGGAGTACCAGACTAAGAATTAGGAGACACAACTCTTGTCCTGCCTCATGATTTTATCATTAGATTTTGCAGTCAAAAGTAATTTTGGTCCTACAAAATTACACCTACCCTCACTGCTTTCAGGGAGTCACAGAGTGGTTTGGATTGGAGGGCACATTTAAAGATATCTCACCCAACCTCTCTGCCATGGGCAGGGACACCTTTCACTAGACCAGGTTGCTCAGAGCCTCATCCAACCTGGCCTTGAACACTGCCAGGGACGGGGCATACACAGTTTCTCTGGGCAACCTGTGCCAGTGCCTCATTGCCCTCATTGTAAAAAGTCTTCTTTTCATCCAATCTAAATATACCCTCCCTCTTTCAGTTGCCCCTTATCCTGTCACTGCAGCTCTTGGTAAAATGTCTGTCTTTCTTACAAGTGCCATTTATATGTTGGACGGCCACAATAAGATCTCCTTAGCTCATTCTCTTCTTCAGGTTGAACAACCCCAAATGCCTCAGCCTTTCTTCATAGGGGGGTGTGTTTCAGCCCTTTGAACATTTTTCTGGCCCTCCTCTGACCCTCCTCTAACAGGTCCATGTCTTTCTAGCACTGGGCACCAGAGGACTGGATACAGTCGGCCTGTAAAAGGCATCAAGTGTTCCCTAGCTTAAGGAATAGCATCCTTCAGTCTCATCCTTCAGTATTTTGTTTCTTATTTGTAAAAGACTGGATACCAATGCTTATTCAGTTTTTCAGAATGACTAAAAAATCTTAGCAGTGAAGTGCTAGATACTGCCTACTGAATTTGTGCTACTGTATTGCTGCTTTTCTGGGACCTGCTTTGGGATCTGTGATCAGATGGAAAAACTATCATGGGCCACAGAAAGCCCAAGCCCCTTTACTATGAGTATCTCAAGAAAAAGAGCTGGACTTGGTCTGAAAATTGTTGGTGATGGGGGTTTAGCTGGCCACAGTCTATGACATTGTTGCAACTTTGCACCTCATGTCTATTTTGAATTGATGTACCTGGAACTTCCATATACTGTATTATTAAAGCTGTATCTAACATAATAACCTTACAGCGTCCATTTATTTATTCCAAGGCAGTTCTAATTCTTAGCCATAGATTTTACTTGTAGGCTACTTCCAGGTAAGTGTTAGGTCTCTTCCTAGGCTACTTTGCCCATTTTGCAATGATTTTTGCGCATTTTTGACCTTTCTTTGAAATATCAACATCTTATTGTTTATACTAGGATCAGGAACAAGTCATAGTTTAGCATTACTATGAACTGCTTTAGAGTCCCTAGAAGTAGATTAGAAATGCCAGACAAAGACTGGAGTGCTGAATGAGTATAAATTCCCCTCACCCATTCCATTCAAACTTCTCCAAAATGTTGAAATGTGGTTAACTCTGAGAAGGCAGGTTTCACATCAGATCATGTATCATCTCTCTTCTTTGCCAGGACTTAATGCCCTATCAGGAATCATCTGTTCTCCCACAGGTGGCATAATGCCAAATGAAAGCATAAAGACGGCATACATTCCCTTGTGTACTCTGGCTAAGTCAACAGAAAAGGGATTGTGTACCCATGACTGACATGGATTTATTCTGTAAGATGATTTAATAGCATAATCTATACTATTAATGAGCATGAAACCACAGCCACACTGTTCCAGTATTAGCTGTATTGGCTCCAAGTAACAGAAATTATACAACTTCCTCCTTACACATCCCAAGGTCACACTAGCCCTTTTGAGAACCTGGAAAGCTGGCGCTTTATGCTATCTTAACTATCCAACATGACCCCCAGGTTTTTTTTTTAAGCAATGTTTTCTACAGCAGAATCCATTTCTCCATAATTTGTTCCCAGCTACAGAGCTTCACAGCTGGGCTTTGCTAAAGGTATGCTGTTTGCCTGTTACCATATGTTCCCATATGATCCACATTGCTATGGACTGGATTTGTTTTGGTCACTTGTGTGAGTTTTAAAGCTATGCATTTTACCAGTGTTGCCTGTCTCCCTCTACAGTCAGTGAAGGAAGATCTTACGACTGAATGAATCTTCCTATGGAGGTTCCACTTTCAATATCAGAGACCTAACTCTGATTTTGTGTCAGATGAAAACCTGACACAAGCTTTATATTTTACTAATTACCTGATAAAACTATTGCTACCAAAACTAACAGACAAAAAATAAAAAAACCAATTCCCAAATGTTACTATGCATTACAGTAACTCTCCCTAAACCAATGGTTGTTTAGCAGGAGACGAGGATGTGCTCTCCCACCAATTTAGGAATGCCTTGTTTATTAGCAAGAAATTCAGTTTCTAGACCTATTATAACAAGACCAACAAATGAGAATCAAATTAAAAGGAAACATCGAAAATGTCACTGGAGCGGTACCTGCTGGAATCGGATGTCCAGATCGAAAGTGATGGGCTCTCTAGGATTGCAGATCACTGGCAGCCTGTACTCCTGATGGGGGGCAGTGGTGCAGGCTAACAGCTTCACCGTGTATGTTCCAGAATAGTCTCGGACCTGGACACAGAGAGAGGGGGAGCTGCACCACCCACATCCCAACCAACAGGCTGGGGCAGCAGAAGCCTCAGAGAGGGCTGAGGTTTTACCGCAAAGTCTGAAACGAAGCTCCACTGCTGGACTGGCAGGTGGTAGGTCGGCTCACTTCGGATCAGGCTGAGGCTGAAAGTGAGGCCCGGGTGGTCAGCTGACATAACCATGGAAGTTAAAGATGAAGCTAGAAAGAGACAGATTTGTCACCTTTAGTGTTTCATTGCAAACTCTCAGAGCCTGAAAAACATTCCCAATAACTTATAAACCATAATGCCATAGCTGATATTAATACTCTCACAGGGTACGGGGTTTTATTAACTGAAACTAAAATCAATTACAGTCAGTTCAGCTGGGCCTCCTTGATTCTCGTTCAAGTGTCTATTCAGCAGCTGCTTTTGGGCTACAAAACAAGAACTGTATGAAGAAAAGAGACAGTCAAAACAGTGAGACTGGAGTGGCAGAGATCTATAATCCCTCTTGTTTTAAACTTTGAATGTCAGCCCAGGGAAACAGAACATAATTTCTCTTAGTAATTGAACACTTTTGTCTCCAACTGATAGGCAAAACCAAACACACTAGAGGGCAGCTGAGAAAAAGAAGCACCATGAAGGAGTTTTATGGGTTAAAAACACCTGAGTTAAACTAAAAGAGATTTCCTATTTTTTTTTCTTCTTCTCACTGTTGTTCAGCAGGTTTAATTTAGGTAGATATTCTTTTCTGTGGCTGGCATTCATGCTCAGATTTATGTCTGTAAGGCAGAGTCTTACACCTGTAATTACTCTGAATAAAGGCAGTGGGGTAGGTATAAACAGATTAAATTGCAGGAACAGGTCTCCTCAGCAATGACTAATTGAATGTCAGTGAGAGTGTTATATTAACAGAGTGATACAATGCCCACACAAGACTTTCTTGCTCTCTGAAAAAGGTCTAAATATCCTATAAAAGCTTCAAGTTAGAAAAGAAATTTGAATGCTAAGTTCCTACAGCAATATAAGTAAATAGTAATTATAACTATGGGGTTAAAAACATATATCTATAGATCCCTAAAGGACACAATGGTGTAGATCTTTGTCCTTCATAAATCAGTCTCTTGATCAAATGGAACTATTTCCCTTCCCTCAGATTAATGTATATTTCAACAAGTTTGACAACCTGAATACAGTCATCAATGACAAGTAAGAAATCTACAGCAGAGGAAAAATCTGTATCTGGAGAGCATAGTATATATTAAAAAAGTCAGCTACCAGAAGGTGAAATAGGAAAAAAAAATAGTATCAAACTTGTGAAGGGGATCTTAATTCCTGAAGTACTGCTAAAGGGTAGGTGACACTTACCAGGATGGGACATAACAAACAGACCATGAAACCGGGCTTCAGTCTTGAAGTTGACAACCAAGCGCCCCTCTTCGCTGATGCGCATGCTGGTCGGGAACAGGGAACCTGCCAGCAAAAACCAATCAACAGGTATGTTCCACTTGCAGGTGAAAAAAAATAAATCACACTCCCATGAAACACCAGACCCAATCACAAGTTTGGGGGGGCCCTTTGGTACTTTTTGGGTTGACTCCACATTCTTCTCAAACAAGAATTTACACAGCGAGGCCTGGAGTTTTCAGGACGTGATGCAGCATATAGGGAACTTCCCTGCAAAGCCATGCTTTTACAATTTACCATGGACCCACACAGCTGCTCTAGCAGGCTGAGAATCCACACTGCAGTCTGTGCTTGGGTTCAGGCAGCATGGTCAGCTGCCAGGGGGAAGGAAGGAAGGAAGGCTTTTGTTTTCACCAAGTATTCAAGCGGACTCCTACCAATGAAAGCTGCTTCAGAGATACCCTTCATCAGTGCCTCCCTGCCTACTGTGCCAAGGCAGCAACCATCAGCATCAGCTGCAGCAGTTGGTCATGACTTCCACAGCAATCTGCTCTAGGGTGCTGCAATTGCTGAAACTCCTTCTGACAGGCTTTGCATTGCTGGTAATTTTTGGCATCAATTTGGCACAAAACACAGGCCTTACATATTCTAATTTCAAACGACAAGATCTTGTTTACACAACAG
Organism: Cettia cetti; assembly: GCA_013401135.1. Taxonomy (NCBI): domain Eukaryota; kingdom Metazoa; phylum Chordata; class Aves; order Passeriformes; family Sylviidae; genus Cettia; species Cettia cetti. The sequence continues at coordinate 28,204 of VZUI01038015.1, read as the reverse complement.
AAGTGTACTTCTGTAGCTTGCAGCCAAGACCCTTTTTCTCTGGAGTTCTGCAAAGCTTTAGAGTTCAGGCATCTCCTCCAGTGCTACCTTACAAACAGCCAGTGATGTCCCACCATTCTGCTTGCCAGGAAAAAGAAGGAAACATAAATGTTCCCCCATGAATGTGCTGGAAATCTAACACACCAGTGTGACAGTATACCACCTGTAGAAAATAATCTGTACCAATCATATTTCTTGGTAAAATGGAAATAAGTATATTCATGTATGAATTAGGACTTTAGAAGACCCTGACTGCTTTATAGTGTTAGATAGAGTTTATGTAGGGCAATTATATGAATTGAGAGGTACGGAAAGAAACTGGAAACAGCTAACCCCCTCCCTGCCCAGAAAAACAACTGCTGAAAAAATACTACCCAAATGAGACTGGGATATGTTTGGGGTTGTTTTGTACTGGTTGTTTTCAAAGGGAACTGACAATGTTCAACACCTCCAAAGATGTGGCCATCAGCTTCTTAAAGGGAGAAATAAAAAAAAAAATTAAGATGGGAAATTGTGGCATAGATGCACAATGTAACTGCTGAGACAGAGGATTAGATCTGTTATTTGGTGACTAGCACATCACATGATTTGTGGCATGTGGCTTATTCTTTAGGCATGGCATGACATGTGCTGCATTCTTCATGCACTGCAGATTCCCCTTGCTGCTCCTCATTTCCTGCTCTTAACATAAGGACAGAAATCGCATAGCAATGATTTCTATAGTTCATATACAGAGTTAGCAGAAGTAAAAAGTGATTTTAGGTTCCCAGGAGTCCTGAAATTGTGTATGTACATAATTACAGCTGGTACCTGTATTCTACCTTACATTGAGAGAGACAGGAAACACCTGAAGCGCAATTCTGCGAAATACTAAGCAAAGTTGCATAAAAAGAACAATGCAGCATACAGGTGTAACTATATATTTTAATCTTGCACATACATTGGTATGTCACTATTTGTAAAAAGCAAAATAACTTTTTAAAAAGATAAATTCTGCAATGATAGATTTTGATTTGTTGACTACTAGTTATACTCACAAATATTTACTGACAGTATCTAACATATTGTAGAATGTCTCAGAGTTTACAACTCTCACACAGAGGACAGGTCCCTACTAAATAGTTCTGTTTCTTTTGAATGTTTCATAACATTTTCAAAATATCAAAAGTTTCTGAAACTAGTCAGAAAAAAATGGTATCACAGAAAAGCTTCAGTTATTTTCATTGAAGTGCAAACATCTTGTGTGCTAACAGAATTTGGTTACATAATGTACCCAGAAGTTCTGAGCAGATAGAAACGTTTTAAATTTTGCACATGTACTTCAAATATAACAATACAATTGTCTTTCTTTGCAGTAAAAGAGCTGATGTCAACTTTGCATGATTTTCATGAACACTCCAGCAGACACCTGTTGAGTGCTAGGAAACGACAAGTTGCAATTGATAATAAATGAAAGTTTCAAACTTGTTTTTAGTATTTGAATGATTGAAGACCCATCCTACTGTGTGTAACCTGTACTCTTAGCAACAGAGCATGAGTTCAATACCAGGACACGCAACACCCACCTTGGAGCTCTGCTTCGGGAGGGCTGCCGATCCCATCCTTCCACAGGATGGCAGTGTCATACACAAAAGTCAGCCGGAGCTCTGACTGCAGATCGAAATGCTGCCAGCCTCCGACACCCACAGGAGAGTGGAATACGTAAGAGACGTACAAAGGGACTCGCAGCGTGACAAAGGACTGCACTAAGTTGAGAACCTATAAAAACAGAATTGTGTATTAGGGTTAATGATCATGAACGGCAACGTTGCACAGGTAAGCTGAATGCAAGAGAAAGGGAAGAACTTGAAATAAATAACGCGACTCAATCGAATTCTCTCTTTGCAAGTTACAGGTGAAGTGCAAAACCACATTTCAGTGGTTTTCAGCTGAGCTTACATCACTTCAGGTTTCATCTTAGTACTTCAAACTGATAAAACATAATCCACTCAATTCTGACTCATCATTTTTGTTCAGGTTTTTTAAGTACATAAACAACATAGCTACAAATGAAGGCTTTAGAAATTTTTCAAATATGCTTTTGCATTTGCTGTATGGTTATGCCTTAACCAACCCTTTTGCTTACATTCTTGTTACTATCAACTAAGAAACTCTTCTGGAAGATGCAGCAACTGCTTGGATGTCATTGCAAAACTGAGTCCTTAGACTCTACTTTGTCACTTCTGAAACTCTTTTTTCCTTTGTGCATGGATAATAGCTATCATTCTGCATGCAAACACAGAAATCATACTGTTCATCACTGTCTGGAGGAGCTAAAAATAATCAGCAAGCTGATATGGACTTAAAAATAGAGCCTTTCTTAATATATTGTACCAAACAAATGCAATTATCAAAGAATTACATGTCCTTTATATATTTTTTATGAAAAAAGACATGACGAATAGTGTCAGTAAACTGTCACCTCTTCAGATAGCTCTTACATGATACACCGATCTAAACTTGTCTGAAGAGATTTGGCGTTTATGTTTGGTTACAACTACTTCATTACTCCCATATCTCTGACTAGAAATGTGCAATCCAGATCCTTTCAGACCTGGATTTTCTTAGAAATCCATGGGAGGAAAGACATTGAGATCATCTCCCCGTGGGAAAGTTTTCAAAGTCGTAAAAGCTGTTGAATTCTCATTTAGTTCCAAAAGAAATTGTATAAATAAATTTGCACAACAGAACGTTTTCCTGATTGCCTTACATCCTTCTAAAGAGTGTTTTGCCATGTCAAAAATCCCCAGTGTTGGAGGAAGTTTACAAGCTGGGTTCAACCAGCAGCAAGTCAAGGGGCTGAATGACCATTACCTTACAGCTGCTTTACACTTTGAAATGCCTAAGAGAACTTTTACTAATATAACATAGCCACAATTTTACTGCTTGCACTAACTAAATACTTTGACCTAATTAAGGACTTCATTGAGGCAAATGTTCACAGTTGCCACAACTCACTTTAACGTGTGAGTCTCCTTGATCTGCACTCTGTGCTACCAGAATGTTTTTGACTTATATTGTTTGACTCATTCCATAATACATGCTAGCATTTAGACAGTAGTTATTTGGAAACACACAGTATCACAGAATCAAAGAATTTTAGGGGCGGAAGGAACCTCAGGAGATCATCCAGTCCAGCCCACCTGCCAAGGCAGGGTCACCTAAAGCAGGTTACGCAGGAACATGTCCAGGTGGGTTTTGAATGCCTCCAGAAAGGGAGACTCCATGATCTCACTGGGCAGCCTGGTCCAGTGCCCTGTCACCCTCTATGTACTTTCTCATGTGGTGGTGGAATGCTTTTTGCTTTAGGTTATGGCCATTGCTCCTTGTCCTGTCACTGGGCACCACTGAAAAGAGTCTGAAACCACTGAAAAATAGAACACTAACAAGACTGGTAGATGAGATGCTACAGTTATAGATTATATTAATGCTTCTTTGTCGGTTTTACAGAAACAAAATCAAGAACTTCTTTTTGGAAAAATAGAAAAAAAGTTATCTTCATGTATTGGATGACCAATTAAAGTTAGAAAAAAATATTAAGTTGCAAGTTTATCTTTGGGATACCTGCATGAGTATCCAAGCAATTATTTTGGACACAGATTCATTAATTGCTCCAAATGTTCCAATGTGATATTCTCATTTCTATTAAAAATAAATATAGCAATGATGCAACTCTCAAGTGTCTTATGATTCGCTTTTGATTCAGGGGTAACTCCAAAAATTTTTAATTTCCTGGAGCACTATCAAGGATTGAATGGATAAATCTGATTGTACAACAGATGTGTTACTACTGTTAGGTCATCCCAGACAAACTGTGTTGGCTTTTCTCTGTGTGTTTTTGTTCTATATCTGCATGCAGTACAGTAGGAATTAGACATTGAAGCCAGAGAACTGAAATTTAGTTTGCTTATAAGGAAGAGAGAAAAGTATGTGGAAGAGGATTTAATACATGTCCATTACTTTCTTAAATAGAAGCATACATAATGCTTAATGATAAAGTAGAGGATTGGAATATCAAAGTGAGAATTTAATGAACTTGAGGATTAGAATAATAGTAGTGAGATGAAATCTTATAGCTTAAAGTATAAGGTAATGGAAACCAGTCACAGGGATTTCTGTAGGAATGAAAGACATTCATTAGCTACAATAGAGGGGAAAGAAATTTTGTTATGTGAGTTGATCACATCATAACTATGACCTTCCCACCCTCTCCATGTGCTATGATCCTAAGATAAACTGAGGAATGGGGTGGAAATTAGAAGCATGCATACCATTATACAGAGCACTAGCGAGAGCTTATCTGGAACAGCTTTGATCATCCATGCTTGAAAAAGTCTAATTTGCATTGTAGACTGCAGAAAAAGAAATCAACATAATCAGAGGAATGGCAAAACTATCTGATGAGAAGAGTCTAAAAGAGCCGTGCTGTTGAGCCCAGTACAACAAAGGCTGAGAGGGAATAAGAATGCTGTCTATATCCATCAGGAGACTAAGTGCAGAGAAGGGACACTGATGATGAAAGATAGTGCTGACATGGGAACAAATAGGCATAAGATGACCATGACAAACAGAGCCTAGAAATCAGAAGAGTTTCCAGCCCTCAGTGTGGTGACATTCAACAAGAATAGTGAGGCCATGAAATCCTGTTAGGTTTTAGATTAAGTTTACTTGTGTAGGAATGACATTTTATACACATAAGGCAGAGGCCTGGATAGGGTGATCCACAAAACTCCTTCTAGCTCAATACCTTATGACACATCAAGCTAAAAGACCACCCTTCATTAAAAGCTTTTCTTGGCTTTCAATGTATCATTGGCTCGTCATGTGTACTGTAAATAAAGCAGTTCACTAATGAGGTTTTTAAGCTACATTTTAGGGTTTTCTTGCCTGCATTTGATGGGACCATAGCGATAGAGAGCTCAGCTTATTTGTTCTGGTCAAAATGAAGTAGCAGGATCCCTTCTGGGGCAAGTCTGCCAAAGGAACACTGCTCCTTTGACATATTACCACTGCTATAGGGAGAAATCTCTACATTTCTAGGACTGTAGAATTTAAAAGGTTCTTCCCTTTTAGTAAAAACTGAAAGAGGTGTTTGGGCATCAGAGGCACTGCTTGCTTCAGCCTGGGAATTTATTTGTGTACTCACGTGCCTCCATCAGTATTGCTGCCCTTTTGTGCAATTCATGGCATGATGGGGGAGGAAGGATTTCTTGCTAAAAGCTCATTGAGTTTTTATGCTCACAAACCTTTCTACTCATGGATTTGCAGGGCTGGAGGCAAACCTACAACAATGATAGTAATATTACTGAATAAATAATTCTCTCTAACAGTAAATGAAAACTTTTAAGACCCTCTCCTTCCTACAAGGGGGAATCTACTCTTTTGTAGCCAGAAGAGAAAAATCTCAAGACATGATATATGAAAGGATCTTTTTGATATAGTAAAAGTAAAATAAAGAGGAAGTCAACTGCAGAGGAAAGCAGTGTCAAAGTGAGCAGACACCACCCTGTCCTTCAAATGAATTGATGGAATGTTTTACACAGATGAAGGAGTTTGACTTCTCCAGCCCTCCTAATAATGCTCTTTAGACAAACATGAGAAAACATTCTTTCCATTGAGTTATCTTTCTTTTCCAGCACTGCATGCAAAGCCCATTGGGAGTAGCCAGCTGTTGGTTTTATATCTCGATGTGACACTGATGAAACCAAAAGGGTAACTTAGAGCTGTGTGAGTGTAGGATCAGCTCAACTGCTGTGGAGAGACAGGACAGGTGCATTATGTATCCATGCACAGATTTTACCAGTTACAATGACAAAATTACATTCAGTAACATTGATTTTAAACAATAATAAGTGGGTGTGAATTTTAGTCTTCTGATACCAGGCGAGAAATCAGACTACAGCTACACCCCAGATGAATTGGGGAAATTTTGTCTCATACTCCATGGCAATGCTTGGTCTGAAGAACCTGAGAAGACAGAAGATAAAAGTTGTTCCAAGGAGGGAATAGACTCTTACAGAAGATATCTGGAAAAATTTAGACAAAAAAAATCATCAAACAGTGCACCTCAAAATTCATGTGTATGAGAGAAGAACATGATTTATACTGGACACTGATCTAAGAAGTAGAGCTTCATACTATTTTTTTGTAAGATAAATTATCACAGATCATAAGGTCTGGTTTAGAATATTGACAATTCCCATTTAGGACTTAGAAAGTATTAATGGGAGTTTCTATAAGTGTTTTTTCTTTTTTTCCCCTTTTAGATGCAATCTGTCAAACTCCATTAAGTAAAATACACAATTATTTTGAAAATCTGTCAAGTAACAATTTAGAATATTTACAATAAAAAATTATTTTCCAATAAAGGGTTTGTGGCATGGACTCTGTTTTACATTTAAAGTGTACTTTATTTAGCTGGCTTATGTTTCCAGAGGGCAGAGCTTGTCGGTGTATGTATGTGTGTGTACATTTATAGTACTGATAAATTTAGAATTAGACATTAGAAATGACACAGGTTTGTGTTTTATTTTGTATATCTCAATGATACAGGCTTTACATGAAAAATGTATTTTTATTCTCCAAATTACCCTAAGTCTCATTTTCTATTTGATTTACTTCTGATGTCTGTAAATTTGAGTCACACAAGCTTAACAATATTATCAATTAACTGTTTACACAATGTCAGTATGGCAAAACTAAGATTTGGCCCTAAGAAGACACCCAGACAGGTAGGTCACAGGTGAAATGCAAAGCAGGTTTGTTTAAAGAAGTCTGAATGAAGAAGAGAATGCAATACAGCCTTGAAATGCCAGTCTCTGGAAAAAATTTAACCTATGACTTTGTTAAACAGCTGGTGCATTCACTTTACAGGTTTTTTTTCTTTACAGCTTACTAAGTGCACGTTTGCAGCTAGAGAAAAAATGTTTGTCTTTTCGTGAGGTTTCATGCCAAAGGAACATGAGTTGTAGAGTTTTCTTAAACTTGACTGGCGTCACTAAAGTGAATATAAAAATCTGAAAACAGACATTCCTATCTGCATTTTACAACATCTAGTGAGATTTACAAAATAGATGAGTTTTCATCTTAAAGTGTGATTTTGGTAAAACTAAACTAGTTCCAATAAAGCTGGAAATATACTGTTTGAGTGTAATAAAAACTCTCTGCAAGCTGCCTCGTATAAGGTGAAGCAGTACATTAGTGATTTTAAAACCTGTTTGCAGAGGGGTTTTTGAAATGCTCAATGCCATAACGTGTAGCATAAATGTGAACTGAACGTATTGGAGGAAAGACATTTTCCATTTGGGCCAAAAATAACTGGTTTTTGAAGAGAAAAAAGTGAACTGCTCAGTTATACTCCATTAACATAGTTTCAAGGTATAAAACTGTACATTCAAGTATTTTAATACATGTTCTTCACCTTCTTGTTTCTATAAAAGACTTGATTAACGAGCTGTTGTTCATAAAATTAGTTTGAATGGTAATTTCCTTGCTTCCCTATCCCAAGTCTGGCAATGGACTGGAACTATGGAAAGCAACATCCATATATAAATACTTGGCCAGAACCACACAGAAGCCTTCAGATGCCAAACTGCCTGGTTATAGCAAGCAGATATAACTGTAGGAAATGAGATCAAATGATACTTCACACTCCATGAAATAAGTGTAGGTCAATACTTCAATGTACACCTCATTAAAGTACGGTCACTTGCTTGGTTTTCACTGTTTCGTTTTTTCACTTTCTTTCATGAATATCTGTCACTGTTTTAGAACCTGTGTTGTGAGAATATGAGATGTCTGTAGTACTTGACTCTAACAATGTCCCCATGAAGTAAAGCCCTTTTTTCAACCTTTACTTGAAAATACTGTGAGACTGCCCTCAAATAGGTGAGTTCCCCCTTTTTAAGCCTTATATATATCCAAATGTAGACTCTGAATTTTAGACTGCGACTGAAGGTTGTCCTAAAGAAAACTGCTAATCATCAAAGCTGACCCTAACTTCAACAAGGATAGAAATTTAATCCAAATTAATTAGCTCAATTTAAAGAGGAGCAGGTCTTTAATTTTAAGCAGAAGTTCTTTAAACGCCACATCTAAGTCCATGTTTAGATACATAAATGCCTGGTTTTTCAGTTGTGGGCAGACCCCAGGAACAAACCGTCAAGCTGTACACTGAAAGGAGTGCTGCATCTAGCTCACACAGGGTTTGCTCATGCACAGAATAATTGAGAAAGAGAGTGGGTCACAATCAAAAGGCCTCAAAGGGAAAAAAAAAAAAAAGAAAACTAAGACCTTCTCTGTGTGTATTATGACAGTTCATGAGTTCATGGGAACTGGCTAAAGACAGCTGCAGTCTTCAGCAAACACTAGGAGCTGTGCCAGAAGAACTGCACCAGCTGCAGGTCTCCTACCTCACTTCTTGCTTACTAAAGTTTGTCTTCTCCCCCTACCATAGCAGGAGCTCCCATAAAGTGAAGGTCCACATCGTTTAAGATATTGTCAGTTCTTACTGTGAAATCTCTGTCTGATTTAACATGGATGGCTTTGTTTGACCATACAGGTACTGGAGAACTAGAATCAAGAAACAAAATTTTGAGCCTAAAGATCTAGTCAGAGTATCTGGTAAATTCAAGATATTAAATTTGCAATGGCAGCAGGATATGGTAAGAGTGTTTTTGTTATTTAACTGTTCTGTATGTATAATAGAATTTAGGCTTCCATTGTCTGCTAAAAAAATGGTGAAAACCATAGCTGCCAGCTTTCCTCTCACAGAAGAGGATTATTAATCGTTCACTGAAGGAGAAAAAAACAACAATGGTGACAACCACAGAGATAGGGCACTGACTGCCTCCCCTCTCAGCTGGAGGGGGTCATGTGAAGATAAAGACCAAACCTGGAGAAGAATTAAATGGAGGTGGGGAAAACAGGGAGGGCAGTGAAGCACGTACTGGCTGTGGGGCAATGCTTCACCGCTACAAGTAATTCAGCTTGATATTTCACTTAACACACTGTAACCTTTTTTCCATAACGTAGAAGGCACTAAAGGATGACTTCAGCTGCAGTTTCATGGCTCCCACAGCTCATGTTGATCCCTCTCTGCTCGTAAATGAGAGAGCTTACATAAAGTACATAATGCCTCTGAAGCCTAAGGAAAGTACAGCTCTCTTCTCTGGCTACATTGCCACTTATGCATGTCCTCCAAAACTGAATATACAGGTTCTTCCAATTTACTAAAACACTGGAATGATACTTATTTCCTCCTCTGTTTATATGAACATAAACATAAATAACAAGGTATAAACAGATACATATTTGTCTAAAGCAGCTATTCAGCCTTTTCTCTAAAGAACACAGAAGTATTAAAAATGGAAAGGATTCATACCAGGTCTTCTTTCCTTTTCAGGGAGAAGTGGCTTGCATAGTTAGAGATGTTTCAAGTTGTGTGTGCTAATGGTTGTGTTGTATGAGAAATAAGAATATATGGTTGCATATTGCCTGGGCATAAGGAGCTGGTCAAAGAATGATGAGTCAAAGAAATGAAGAAATGAAATCATTCTAAGAACAGTGAAGACTGCCGTCATTTTTATCTTGTGGGAATGTGTAAGGTTTACATCCCACACTTGGATGCCTTCCCTTTCCCTCTGACAAGTTCATAGATCTCATGGAATGCACCTGTAGGAGGATCTGCTCTCAGCAGAGGCCAAGCCCAAGCAGAGCATGGACAGTGAGCTTCCAACATGAAGGCAGAGACCTTGAACTGTTCTCTGTAACAAACAAGGAACCAGAACTGATGACAAAGCACTGAGATGACATATCCATCAAGGCCTTTGTATCTGAGACAGGCAGAGGCTCCATTTGTTCTCATCTTCTGAATTAGACTATATAATCTCTAGTTAAGAGGAGCAGAATGTTAGGAAGTTAACCATGTGCCAAAGAGATCCTGGTTCAATTTCTTGTCCAGCAAGCTGACTGTATGATTGCCTCTGAACACCCATGGAGTAAGGTGGACTTTAGGCATGTAATTATAAGAAAATCAAAACAAACAAACCAAAAAATCAGTTTATCTCATTAGATATGTCCATCAGTGACTACACTTTTAGCAGTAAATTAGGCCTGTCATTGCACATGCTTGTTGTATGTTTCTGTGGGCAATGACACACTTTCCACATCAGCTTTATGTCATTTGGGAATAAAAAAAATAAGACTACTGAGGTCTCATAGAAGATGAATCCCCAGCACAATGTCAAAAGAGCAGAGAAATTAAGGCCATTTCACAAAGCAGGCTCATTCTTTTCATAGTGGTTCAACAAGGAATGCTTGTTTACCAGGAAAGTGAGTTTGCTGTGGATAGACTTCTCTGATATGAGTCCTTCTTCCAGCCTGTAGGATTGTTCCCCAAATTTATTTTTCTGTACATAAACTTCAAAGTTACAGCCACTGTACTGCAGAGCCTGAGTGGGATCAGATAGGCTTACACAGTAATTATACAGGGAGGACCCAGGGATTAATTTCACTGTCACTGCTCCAGGAGAAATCCTGCACCCTTTTCCTACCACATTACTAGGGATTTCTTGAAATTAATTTCAAAGTACACTTGAAGTTCTCTCCAATCTCTTGCTTTTAACTCCCCAACCAGTTTCACAGCTCTGTTCTTTAGCCATTCCACATTTGCAGCACTTTTTACTTCCTGAAAAAGTAATTTTCTGCTGGGTAATGCAAGAGTACTGTTCTGTTTGCACTGATGGGTCATGTTATGCAGTGAACAAAGGATCAGCAAAGCCAAGCTGCTGGTAGGACACTGGAGTCCATTGCTATCGGCAAGAGATCTCTTCACAAAGTTTTGAAACTGCTTTTTAAGATATACCACAAGGAATATTAAATAGCCCAGTGCCATCTATGTGCTAAAAGCAATTCTTCAGAAGGCTTTTCTTTAAAGAAAAGACGAAGATGGCTCACTACACAGTAAAACGGGGATTGGTTTGGCCCCAAGTACCCCAGAACTGTACTGGGAGAAAATAGTAACAAATTTCACTCAGAACTAATTCTTTTATTTCTACTAGCCCAGATGTAGTATCAGGGAAATACTTTATTACAAGAATACAGTACAAAATCAAGTTCCAGTGCCATACCTGTCCATCTGTCCCGATGGTGCCTCCACAATCCGTGAGGAGCTCTGACATGTCGTAGTAGCTGATGAACTCCCACAAGCAGGCTTCCAGGTTCAGGTTGCGGTAGAAGCGCAAAGTGCTGAGGCCTCTGATTGTTGGGCTGTACTGATAGGGAATGGTCTCTCCAATCACATCTGGATTCTTGGTAGCGTCAGTTAAGAAACCGTGGTGGGTCTTTACTTCTGTGTAATCCAACAGGTTGGAGCACTTATGGTTTCCAACTCTTGTTCCATCAGGGCTAAGTGTCAGCTCAAAGTTGGAGAGCTCTCTCGTAGAAATAACCGGCAGCATGCCTAAAAATATTAATTTATAGCACTATCATGCATGTCACTTGTAAGACCTGCTTAATTTAGCCAGACTTTGTCAAACACTAAGCATGTTATGCAGTGCTTTTGCATTTTGTACTTACACCAATTACTGTACTTTAGAATTCAAGGAAAGTTGATATGCTAAGTATGTATAAGAATTTTACCCACAATAATTGTCGTATACTATGAAAAATATTTCTAAACATATTAATATTTAAATATATTAATATACAACATATTATTAAATAAAAAATAGTGTGAATTATATACTAAATGGTAAATTTCTAAGCATTCCAAATGAGTTTTACAAAGCTTAGGTCTAGCTCAATTTATGTAAATTATGCAGTTAATCTGAAAATGCTATTCTTCACATCAGAGACTGTGTATCAATACAATATTTCATGTACCTTGTTGTAAACTGCACTTATTAATACAATATTTTATGCACTTTGCTGCAAACTGCACTTATTCATCCATAACATTTTTCTTTGGTCCTGCTGTTAAAATATTATGTTATTAACTTGTCTACTCAAAACAACCTGACCTAAGAAATAGCTCAAATAACAGCATATTGTATAAGTTCTCCTAACTCCACAGCTGATTTTCTCATACCATCAATATGTGGCATTGTGACTGTCAGTTTGATGAGGTTGGCATAGTCTGGATCTTCTGAGCCAGTGTAGCGCAGTTTGGCAGAGAATGGCTCTGCTCCAACTACTCCTGATATACGAGGCTGACAAAGACCTAACGGAAAAAAGAGAAAGCATCCTTACTTTATGCACATAGGAAACAATCTATACTTTCCTTTGCACTATTTTAGATGCACTTTTCTTCCACAGTACAGGTATCCAAAACAACGAGAATTTTCTTGAATCACAGGTAAAACACTTTGAGAAGCATATTCTAGAGGTTTCAACAATGCAAAAGAGGATCCAAACAGAAATGATTACTTGACCAATAGGATCACATTTACAGAACAAAGTGATGATATTGCATTGGTGTATTTTCATTTGCACGTGTCAACCTTACTCACAAAGCCAGTGCCAAGTGCCATACTTTCTTACAGAGGTCTTCAGAGGCATATGTTTTAATTCTTCTCACCATCCTTAGTTTTATGGAAGATACATGACCAGTGTTGTTGGTTCTGGCACTGGATTGGAGCATGCAGTGATATGCCCTCACAAAAATTTATGAGTCTCCTGATCCATCAGAAACAAAAGTGTAGTCAGAAAGATTGTGTCACAGGACATCCAGAAATATCCTGCTTAGAACAGAGCCAGATCCAAAGCTGGATCAAGTTGCTTAAGGCCTTGTTCATTTGAATTTCAAATTTCTTCAAGGAAGGAGAATGTGTAATTTATTTTGGTAATCCTTTCCACTGTTAGTTCAATGTGTTCCAGTATGAATCCAAGTTTGTAGGACTAGAAAATTAGGTTTGTAATGATCTGAGATTTGTGCAACTTCTAGTTGCATAGTTCAATGCAGAACTGTTTGCATACTGGTCGCTTTGTCATGTGATGGCCAAAGGACTACAAGATACTCTAAGTAAGAAACAAGCAGATGTGGAAAACTGAAACAGTTCTCGTCGCCCATTTCTGAGGGATTTCAAGAAAAGTGGAAACAGGGCCCTCCTCTTGGAGGGCTTATTGGTTCTGAAGGATCTCATCTTGCTCAAAATCTCCAAGTTGGAAATTTCTGTCAGGACGAAAAAAAATTTCTTTTCTGCACATGACAGCATTTTGGTTGATAGTTTTAATATTTTTTCCCTCAAATGCAAATAACATTGCTAAAGAGACTAAATACTTTTATTTTTTTTGCACAATCTGAATTCCTTTTGAGAGTTTGGTCTATGCACTGGTGGTCAGGCATCTTCAAAGTGGAAAATATTCAGGATTTTAGCAGGTTGCTTTGATCATTGCACTTCTTTCCTTCCACATTAGAAGTTAGCTCAGGTACTGGAAGTAATTTATGCATGACAACTCAGTCTTGAGACTAAGCTAATTAGCCCTGCTAATTTGTCAAGTGTAATCTAAATAATGCACTATTACAGTATCAAAGCCAGTCTGTTTCATATAACAAGAAGGATGAATAATTATGAATGCATTCACCAAGGAAAAACATTGCCCATGCCCTGTTATTTGGCCCAGTTTCTTTAGTCTTTAGTCAAGGAAGACATCGATTCTCAGGTGTCCAGGAAAGCCTGAATGCCAAATGAGATTTTTCTTCTGGCTAGGCTTTCATATCCCTGTGGATTCTCCAATGTCTAATAGGAGCTGAGACTGTACTGCATCATTACTGTAGTTGAATTCAAAAGTCAACAGAAACCAGGTTTCAATAATTCCACTGCCTGTTATATGTTGTTCTTGTGAACATACAAGTTTGCTATGTGGATTACTATTTAAAGATATGGAGAATTAAGAGAGAAAATCTTTTTCTTTATATGATGCTTTGCTGTGTCAAGACAGTTTTTGCACCACCTCTATGAACAACAGAAGAAAAGCTGAGAAGGTAATGTTAAAACGCCTGATCATGTAACCAGCTTTTGTTAGGACTGAATTTGGGGCCCAAAAGAGACCTGTGAATTTTGCAGTAGGTGATGATGACTTACCTTCTGATGTGCTTATAGTGACAATAGGGCTCATAAGCTCAAGACCCTCGTTCCCATCTGAATTCACAGCCCGAGCTGCACACTGGACACGAGAACCAGCTTGAAAGTAAATGGAGTCGAGTGTAATCATCTTGGAGGAAGTGAAGAAGGTGTCAAAGTCAACCTCCTTCATGGGGCTGGTGACACCGTCGGGGCCGGTGGGGGCACTTACAAGCCACCGGTACCGTGACAGAGTGTTGTTGATGTTCTCACTGGCACAGATAGAACCAGTCTTGTCAAAGTCCTCATACTTAGGATTACAAGCCTGCAGAACAAGGCACATGTGTTAAGAATTTATCTGCTTCAAGGAAAAGGAGTTTTAAGTCATCAAGAGTCACAAAACTCAACAACATGGAACTGACAATCTCATTAAATCTCAGAAGAAATCACCTTATTTTGACAGTGATGCAGTTAGCCCTGTTAGAGTGGAATAAAATTATGATTTCTGAAATAAAAAACATTATTTTAAATTGATTTATAGGTGAAAACATGGCATAGTTATGAAGGCACAAACTACACTCCCATGTAATACTTTAATTTTAACTTCTCCCTTTGATCTAATTCTGCAAATACACTTTGCATTTAAAGATTTATTTTCTTTGATTTTTTTTTTTTTTACTTAGAAGAACCATTCAACTTGTGACATTCCTGTGCAAAAGGAATGTGCAGAAAAACAAATTGAAGATGGGCAAAACATCCTTGAAGGTACAGGAATATTTATGTAAACTTTTCAGTTGCAGAAATACTAGTGAAAAAAATGAAAGAAGCCTGCATTCCTTCAGCACTCATTTTACAGTCTGTGGCACTCATTGAAAACAATGGCTCATCTGTTATCTCCAGTGATTTTAACTCTGCAAATTAAGACAGGATAACGCAGGAAATACTAAAGTCATGCAATCAGAGACACAGAGCGAGTGTCAATATCAAATTATTCTTAGTGAGGAACAAGTGAAACATCTTTCTATGCTTTTTGTCCTCCTGAAAATGGATTCATTATCCAGACAAATTAGATTAGCTCTAAGGATAATTCTAGCTTGAACTAATATGTGTGACTAATATGTGTGACTCATCACCATATGGATTGATACTGGGTGCCTAAAATCCACTGAACAAAATCCATACACTGATTTTGCTCTGCTTTTGCACAGAGATACTCACTGTGATACAGACGACAGGATAGCCAGCAATGGGACTGGTTTTGTCTTTGGCTTTAGAAGTATCATCATATATCAACAGAGAAGCAACTTTAGGGACAGAGGGAAAGGTGACATCTGCCATGCTGTTCATTTCTTCAATGTAAACAATGGCCTTGGCTGTCTGACAGTGAGAAGGACAGAAACAGTTCTCTGTGAAAATTGAAATAAACAAGCTGGACCTCCATCAGAATATGTCTAGCCTTCGAAACACTGTTCCAAAAGAAGTTCTAAAACCTCAACTGTGTGAGCTATTGAGAAAGGGTTGAGGCACCGAAAGTTCACTGCAGAGTGCAAGAGGAAGAGCTAAAATGAAACTTTTCTTTTTAGAACAGTGAAGATCCCAGGCCTTTCACTGTGTCTCCTAGCTTTTCTGTTATCACTTCAGTATTCTGGTTAGCCCCCTATGTGCACTGTATGCTTTAATGACTGGTGGAAATGGGGTGTTTGTCATCAGCAATGGTTATGTCTCTGCTGTCTGGCTGTCTGGAGTCAGACTATACATGGTGCCACTGATGAAGCAGACAGGGATTTTCAAGAACCTTTTATGTCAAATCAGAGAAATATACTGTTCAAACTAAAATATGTAAGATATAATGCTAAATAAAAAGAATGTGTGGCTATTTCATCTTACACAATAAGAATAATATTAACATGGTTTTGACAGCAGAAGTCATGTTTCACCTGAAATTGCTCTTTTTACAGCATAGAGGTTATACTGTATTGTCAGAGAGTGTTTCCAAGAGGACATAAGTTTCTATGACTGATTATATGAGAAGAATATGTCTGGAATGATATCCTGAAGACTTCAGTCTTTCATCGACTCTATGGCCCCATCAACAATATTGCCTTACAAAAAACTGTTATGTTTAGGTTTACTGTGACATCTGGGATGGCCTTTTTGTCTTTTAAAATACAAGCCAAGATGGTATGAATAAATTTTAAAAGAAGAGAAAAACTATGACCCAGAAAATTAGTAAGAGACCTGTTTGCCAGATTTTGTTGTTTAGGACTTTGCACAAACTTATTACCTGTATTTCTGCAACCATGTTCTCATCAGGCTTCAGGTGAACAGTGAAGGCTTCTCTCATCTCCCTTACTCCATCAAAGAGAACTTCAATCTCCACAAAATGTTGTGTTTCACCCTCCCTGAACTCAATTTCTGAAAACGAGACAGTTAAAAATAAATCTGCTGTTCGTAACAAGCTGTGATTCTAGGCCCAGCCATGAGAGATGGCAGTTAATATCACTTTTCAAATTACAGATGCCTGCAAATTTAGTTTAACTTATTTGATGTCATAAATAAGAATAATGAATAGCAGTAGACACATGTGCAAATCACTGAAAATAAGACATAAATCAAGAGATTTGCAAAGCTCAAGATTTAGTCTAATGGAACTTAATGTTTTGAAAATTATCTGTGACCAAATACGTAAATGTTGGTAACATATGTGAATGATCAAAAGACTGAAGAATTCTAAATAAACAGTATTGTTAGGTCCTTTTCCAACAAAATTAATAAATACAACAGTATATACCAAAAATAAGGAAAAAACCTGTAGCTACACAAGAGTATTGTATTTTGAAAATCATTGTCTCTGAAAAAACTTCCTAAGTCACGGTGATAAAAAGTTCAGTCTTAGCTGCTTGTATTTGGTTTGCACGGCAAGGCTTTGATAGTGGGGAGCTAGAGGGTGGATTCTGCAAACAGCTGCCAGAAGCATCCTCCATATCTGACAATGCCAGCTGGCTCCAAGATGGCCCCACTGCTGGCCAAGGCCAAGCCCAGCAGGGTCAGTGGTAGTGCCTCTGGGATAACAGATTAAAGAAGGGAAAAAATCTGCTAAACCACAGCAACTGGGAAAGAGGAGTGAGAATATGTGAGACATCACTCTGCAGGCACCAAGGTCAGTGGGGAAGGAGGGGCAGGAGGTGCTCCTGGCAGAGGATCAAAAACTCTCCTGCAGCTCCTGGTGCAGGTCATGGTGATGCAGGATGTGCCCCTGCAGCCCATGGAGGCCCATGGTGGAGCAGAGATCCACCTGCAGCCCGTGGAGGACCCATGATCAAGCAGCTGGATGCCCAAAGGAGGCTGTGACCCTGTGGGGAGCCTGCACTGGAGCAGGCTCCTGGCAGGACCTGTGGCACCACGGAGAGAGGAGCCCACAGTGGAGAAGGTTTGCTGGGAGGACTTGTGAGAAACTCACACTGGAGAAGTTAATGAAGAACTGCAGACCATGGGAAGGACCATAGTGAAGGACTGCAGCCTTTGGGTGGAACCTCGAGCTGAAGCAGAGAAAGTGTGAGGAGAAAGAAGCATCAGAAATAATGTGTGATAAACAGATTGCAACCCCCATTCCCTTAAGCTAGTCAGAGGTAAGGAATTTGGGAGTGAAGCTAACCCCAAGGAGAGGGGAGGGGCAGGAGGAATTTTCCAAGATGTAGTCTTATTTCCCATCACTGTGCTCTGGTTTGATTGGTAATAAATGAAGCTAATTTTCCCAAGCTGAGTCTGTTTTTTCCTGTGCTGATAATTGGTGAGTGATCTCTCCCTCTTCTTATCTCAACCCATGAGCCTTTTATCATATTTTCTCTCTCCTCTGTAGCTGAGGAGGGGGAGTCATAGAGCAGCTTTGGTGGGCACTTGGTGTCCAGCCAAGATCAACCCACCACACTGACTGAGTTAGGGAGTACTATGATTCTCGACTGTATTGACTACTAAAGAATAAAAGGTACAGAAACTATTAAACATTTGTACCTGGAAAGTGTGAGAGTGATAATAACCAACATAATAAGTGCATTTCTAACATTTTTATTTTTAAAGAAAGTCAAATTCACTTTGAAGATGTACAGAAATAACCAAAAGAAACTTAGGACCAAGAGAGTGATGTTCTCACTGGTATATAGAAGCACCACCATAATCAAAATACACCAAGTGATAAAGAGTTCTGGACTCTAAAGGGACAGGCACAAAAAGCAATAGTGCATTAAAGCTGAAATGTATATGGGAAATAAGACAGTTAGGTGATAGAGACTGATCAGTGAAGCAAAATGCTAAGAAACTCTCTTCGTCTCCAAAACCTTCAAACCAGGACTGGATGTCCTTTCTAAAGGATAGATTTTCTCCAACTAAAGTTATTTGGATCAATACATAAGTAATTTGGGAAAACTGATAATCTTGCAATCCACACAGAGCCTGATTAAGTGATGCAATGATCCTTCCAATCCCAAGCGTCATTAAACCAGGGAAATACTCCTTTTGGCAATAAACATATGAACTCATAGCTGTGTGACAGCTAAGAATTTTACGAATTTTCAGTTTGCCACACTTCCTTCAGAAAACCCAGTTAAGGTTGCGAGTTTTGTACCTATGGCTGAATAGCCAGGTTCCCTAAACCCACAGGTATTCTGAAACCTGTGGGGAAATTCTGCACATCACAGACCTTTCTCAAAGGCTTGAGGGCAGAGGCTGAGAGCCTCTTGTTCTGCAGTATCATGTTTCCTCTGGAAACTTTGCTCCCATGTGCTGTTGGTGCACAGCAGGGGAAATGTCAGCACAACATTGCCTACAGGTAATGTGTGTATAGGATAAGCATCAGCCTACACTACAAAGTTCCTGTGGTTTTCAGGGGGAAAGAGAAAAACACTA
Source organism: Cettia cetti (assembly GCA_013401135.1). Classification (NCBI taxonomy): domain Eukaryota; kingdom Metazoa; phylum Chordata; class Aves; order Passeriformes; family Sylviidae; genus Cettia; species Cettia cetti. The sequence goes on along the minus strand of VZUI01038015.1, from coordinate 9,161 downwards.
AAATGCAGGAGCAAAGTGACTGGAATTAGCAAGCTCTGGGTTGATGATTTTCTTGAGACAAATTGCCTCTTCAGATATCACTAGTGCCAAATGCCACTCCTGTGGAATTTGAAGATATAGCACAATGTTGCTGCTGGATGTTTGAAGGTAAGTCATATTCCAGCTGGACTGGATGCCAAAACAGTTTATCCAAAACTGTGAAAACACTCCAGAAATGAATGATTAATCTTAAAACACAGAGTAATATCATGTATTATCATTTCAAAGAAAAAAAAAATCATAATGCTACAAACTTCATTAGTCATTGCCTATAGCATGTAGGTGGGCTATTAATGGAAAGAAGTTTATCAGCTAAGAAATTTCTCATTCTGTGGCACAACTTCCCTCTTCATTCATTAATAGTGTGGAGCAGCAGGCAGTGAATTCAGAAATACAGAAGGAAAGCTTTAATGTTACGAACATAGAAAAATAAAAAGAAATATACATTAATTCCTACATATAGAAAATGCCATTATCTTAATGATTGCTCAAGAAACAACTGCACAATCATATCCTATAAGTAAATGTTTCTTCAGAGTAATATTATTACACTCTGCAAATATAACTAAGGTTTAACTCACATGTCTTCCACAATTTCTTGAGCTACAGATGTTTTCAAAGGAGCCACAATCCTTTTGTAAATATCTTCACTGATAATTAGTATTCCAACAGCAATTGGCTGTTGTATACCACAGGCAATCTGTCTACACTGAATTTGAATAGGAAAATGCTTTTTGGGATGCGGTTGCAAAGTATTCTAATCACAAAGTTATTTCATTTTTCAAAAAGTATGTTACAGTCATGAATATAGAAAACAATTGGATGTGGTAACTATGATCCTACCTTCTGATATAGGGTGATAGTCTTCTCCAGAAGTAGCAGATCCATCCTTTGTATGAACTCTCACAACAGAGACTTTGGAAGTGTCTCCTAGACGAAGCACTGGTATTTTCACAATTGCTACTTGCCTTGTGTCCTTTGGTTCACTCACACTAAATTTGGTCTCACCAAACTTAATAATAGCCTCTGTAATTAGAAGAAGAAAAAAAATGGTTTTAGAGCACGCAAATGGGCTTCCAAAAGCCAGTAACAATAAACTATTCTCTTACTGTCTGTGTCATCCCGAATCTTTATCAGCGTCTCATTTTGCTCGCCAATAGAGGCACCAAAGGAAGAATCACTTCTTGGAGTGCCAAGAACCAGGCGTAGTTCTTCCTCCTCCTCATGGAAAGTATCATCCATAAGCACCAGTGTGCAAGGCTTCTCTGTTTCACCTGCAATTATTCTGAAGGTAGTATCAGGCAGAATTTAGGTGTTCTTTACTCTAATACAGCACTTCTCTCCAAGCCCAAGGCACCACACAGGATGCTCCTGCTGGCCAAGGCATCCACCTTGACACCATAAAAGTTAATGAGCAATGACAGCAGTGAAAGCAGAATTAGCAGTCATTACCTTTCTATGGAAACTCATTAAAGTGGAATCTCCCATTTTGGGACTTCTGTAAGACAAGTTTTTATTTGGTATGTCCACTTTACATGTGTTAGTCCTTTTGTTTTACCTAAGAAGAAAATGCTTCTTCTCAGTGACCTCTTTTACAGAGTGCACCTAAAAAGTAAATACTTGCAAAAGGAAGCAGAATAATAAAACCTTTCTAATGGTAATACTAATTACTAATTACCACTACTAATAGTAACGGCAATTTTGTCATAAACTTTTATATTTCAAGTCTCTTTTGACTGGACACTCACCAACTGTGTGGACCTTCATTTATATTATTCTGTTTGACTTTAAAGTCTTTTGAACTCCCACTGATTCCAAATGACAGCGAATATTGCCTTAAAAATGCTTTGGAGTATCAAACCTCTCCATTTTACACTCATGAATTACTGTGCCCTGACTTACTAGATGTTCAGAAACTTGAACACCTTGTCTTACACCTTCTACACAAGCAGCCAGACCTATGAATGGTGTTCAGGGTCTGGCACCCAGCATGACTTGGCTCTTCATCATGAGACTGACTACTACAACGCAGACAAGAAGAACAGCACAGTAGGAGAGAGATGTCAATTTACTGTATTTTTTTCATCATTACAAATGCAAATAAGATCAAGGCTCTTCAAGATGAAGAACCAGACCAGGATGCTGACTGTGCTCATTTCCTGAGGTTGCCTTTTCCTCCCACTATAGAAAATAAATTATCCCTTAAGAGGAGAACAAAAAGCAAAATACTCATCCTGCTTATTGTTACATGGGAAATGTGAAAACTGAAATGAAACTGCTGCATATTAAACTTGCCTAAGGAGCTTATGGACACAAAATATAAATCTAGTAGACCTCTTTGCTACTTGTCTTTGCAGAGAACTGGTAGGGTAAGATTCAAAAAAAGAGAAAAGTCACTTCCTAAGTGGCCCAGATCCATTAATTCTTACTAGCTGGACTCTTTCCTGGTTGCACAGAAGCAATAGCAAAGGTGTAGTAGCACAGGACAATACTTAAAGCTGAGGCTAGCCCTAAATAAAAAAAGGACTGAACAACTCACTTTTTCAAGAGAACTATGATACATGTCTACAGAAATACAAAGGTTGTAAGTTCTGTGATAAGAGCATACCAAAGATTTCAAGCTGATGACAGAACTTGTTTAAGACTTGTAAAAAAAATCACACATGTGTGAACTTCAAAGACTAGAATACCAAACTGCCTTCTGCACAAGAAGAAAGAATGAGGCAATACTCTTCCAACATAGTAACATTTGATTTATTTGCATTTCATCTCTGATGTGAGATATTAAATACTTGATATTTGTGGGCGGTCGTAGGAAAGCCTTGGTGGGAGAGAAAATTCAAACAGGAATTAGGGAGCTATATACCTGTTGAAAGATCTATTACTCATTTCAGTGCAAGTCAAATGTATTTACCAGGAATCTGCTTAACAAAGAGCAGAGCTTCTTAAGCTCCCTTCTGACAGCAGATCTGTGCTTCTACTGTGTTATGCCAAACCTGCTTTGGCTATCAAAAAGATCCTGGTACTAAATGAACGTAAAGGAAGATATACTCTTTTGGTTCTTTTTTGATTATCCCTCTAAGTCAGAAGAAGTGAAGAAAATAGAGAAAATAGGTACATCATCCCATTGTGTATGAAAAAAAACCCCAAACCATTTTTTCCAGAGTGATCTTTTTGGCACTACCTTATGAGAAGGCACAATTAAAACACAACAAAACAAACCAAAGGAAGGCAATGCAAAACAAAAGAAAACATGGTAGACTAAAGGCTTCTAAAATAAGATCAAGAACTTACCAGGAAGGAATGTGATGATGGAACTGTCAATATTAGGACGTTCTTCAAAGTCCATCATAACCTGAGCTGAACCTTGCCTTGTATAGCATCTGACAGTGGAGGTGTATCGGATATCCCCACTCCTATATATCATGGCAGAAACCTGCCCATCATTTTCATTGGCTACATACACAGATTCTTTAAACTGCATCTTTGGCACTGGGCAGAAAAACATAGAAAGGACTTGTAAAGTATAATTGCAGAAGTTATCATAGCTTCCCTCCACCATTTCACATTTACTTATGCCACACTGTACCAGAGATAGAACACAAGCAGCCAGACAGTGAATGACTTAACACACCACCTCCAAAATATGAAAAAGTGAAAAAAAAAAAAGAATTACTCACAATCAGACACTGAGTCATTAATGAAGATGGTGGTCTTGCTGGGTTCTCCAAGGGCAGCATTCATGGGCATCCTTAGCACAAGCTCAAACTTCTCTGTTCCTTCTAAGACTGGCTGTCCAAGATCATCCAGAATTATCACACGAAACGTCTGCATATTGACTCCAGGGGAAAAATCCAAATTACGACTGATGCCTACATAATCTACTCCAGCTACCAATGGAACAGAGATAAAGTAAAAATATCTATGATTAGGCAGTTAATTGTAGGTAAATATTTTTCCTTTATAATTTTGGTATTTGACTAATTCTGGCATTCATGTACAGCAAAAATATCTTTTAGTCATCAAGTTGAACTACACAATAAAATAAGTCAATATTAATCAATTTCTTGTTTAATAATGATTTGAGTCACAAAATGAGGCTAATTCTGTTTTGTTGTAAACCAACAGTTATTCCAGAAAAACTAATGAAATTTGCTTGAAGTGAGAAACGAAAGTAAGCAAAAAGCTTTGAGAGAGACTCTGGAGATGAAGCAAAGCCTTTTGGAAAGAAATTTCATACTATTTTGTAACAAAGATGGAAGTTTTAAGATTAATATAAAAAGGAAAGGAGACAATGCCAGTGATCTGACTGGAGGAAGAACTGCTGTTCAGAAGAGTTGTATAAAACAGAATGAATAGAAAACAAACAAATCAAATTCTGCTCCGAGGATATCAGGTGAGGTCTGCCACCTAACTCTTAAAGGAAGACTGATCTGGGTTGGTTTTCTTTTAAGCAAAGCAAGCCAATCTATCACATGAGAAGAAGGCAAACAAAAGAAGACACTGACTAAAACATGAAACTGTCTTGGAACCAAGGCATTAATGGTATCTAGGACTTTAGGGAAGGATTCAGTTTTAACATTAGTTTTTAGGGAGAATAAACAGCAGAGCTGTTGAAACAAAGATTTGAGGGAAACACTTCAATTGAAATTGAAATGAGGTTTGGAATTCTGTGAATTTGACAAAATTTGGCCAGATTAAAGGCCATCATCAGATGGGCACACTTGCCTAAAAGCCTTACTGCTGTACAAAAGCTAAGTCTCTATGGCAGGATTCCAGGACTGACAGCTCAGAGCAGCAGATCAGCTGCTGCACAGTGTAAGGCAAAGAACCAGGTTCATTCTTTTATAGGAAGCCAGCCATGTCAGAGCTTTCATGCTGTGACAAGCAGACCAGAGAGTTCTAGAGCTCAGCCACTCCCAGCTTTTAATCCTAGAGGTCCTGGATCTTTACTGCAAGGAAAGGTATTTTTTTAACCAGAAATAACTTAAATATTCAAGACTTGATAAAGACATCAGATCATAAAATCAAGTTTAGAACTGAAGCAATCATGTATTTTTCCAGACTTAATAATTTCTTTTTTCATAAGAAAAGTGCACATATGTTATGTATATTATGTTATGCATGTATCATACATATATATTATGTTTAGATATTCCCGTATTAACAGTAAAGTTACACTCAGGATAAGCATCTACGGAAGATAATTTTATGCTTCCTCCATAGGAATATCTTAGTTTAAATACTATGATTTGTTTTGTGAAAAAAATAGAGTATGCTAACACTTGATTCTGCAGACAAATGTTCTGCTGAAGCATCCAAGAACCACACAGTTGAAGCAATGTTGTTCCTGAATAGGAGAAGAGGTAATCATCTGTCGTTGCCTACAGTAAAAATGAAAGAAGCAAATTCAGCACGCTGCCAGTGATCACAACCATGCCCAGAGTATGCTCTTGAGGCTGCAATCCTTTGCCTTTGTAGCAGTCTTTATACGAGGATTTAAAGGCATTTCTCTTAGTGCTATTCTTCATAGGGGCTCTTGCTCCTGTTTCTCTGAGATTCTGCAACCACTAAATTTGTTCTAAGAAGAAATGATCTGTTAAGAGCAAGGCACATACAATTTTCATTCTATGTGGTTGAAACTGCAAGACCCACTGAACTAGCACTTGTGAAATGCAGCAGCATGTGCCAGCAGTGTGTACCAGCATGTGCAGTGTAGTAGCAGCCTGAAGCCAGAGCAAAGCAATAACTCACCCTCTGCAGTCACTGGTTCAGATTTGCGAGACCTCACTGTAACAGAGGCAGCTTTGGACAGGTCAGTTCCAGTCCTCCAGACATGGACGTCAATGTAGCCAGCACTCTCATCAACATAGTACTCATCATCTCCAAAGTAGAATGCTGGTTCTGGTGAAAGAGGAATAATGTCCATAAACGCTTCTTTACCTTGCATTGAAGTTAACAAGAGACCATGAAATCCACATTAAACAATGGAGAGCACTTTGCTCATCTCAGTAAGGAAGTAAAGCTTCATTTTTTAAGGTTTAGAATTCTTCTAGCTACTTTTGGCTTCTTTTCAAGTATTGGTCTCTGTGTTTTTAGATAGCAATTGTCATATCAGCACTGTGCTCTTTTTCTTGCCTCCTACATTTTCAACTTTTTTGTGTCAGCATATATGAATCTGTGTACAAACCCAAATGTGGTATCTCATTGAACTTGTTTTAGTTGAGTCCTGCACACAAGCCAGAAAATTCCTTGCATTTTTCACTTTGGTGCAAATATATGAAGGTGAATACAGATAATGAAACTTTAACTTCAATGTTCTCACAGTGTTCTCACAATGTTCACTGTTGCTAAAACCAGGCTGGAACATGACATGTAACTGGTGCTACTCTTGGTAATGTTTTCCAGCTAACTAAAGGGGCAAATACTTAATTTTAGTTCTCCCACATCTAGCATTTAAAACAAAATCAATCTTATTTTACGTAAACTGAAATGTGAACAGTCTTTATCTTAATACTAGAGTTCCACAGTTCATAAGAAAGAAGAGCAAAAAGCAAAGAAGATTAAGAGCTATTCCACTTAACAGACACATTGTTTAGCTTCATTTTCCCCTCCCTTTTCCAGTTTTCCTACCCATAATAATTTCACAAAGTAAAAAGCCTTAAAAACATATCCCAGCTTCATCATGGATGTATATCATCTCCCCTTTTCTACCCTTTCCATTCCTGTTTCAAACATGCAAGATTGATCATTCACAGCCAGTGCCTCAGCTTTCCCACTGCACAGCAGAAATCACCCCTATCTTCCCCAAGCATACATAGAAGGACCTACCCAAGTTCTTCTTGGGCTTCATCATAATTTTCTTCTGCTGTCTTGTGAGAATTTATTAGAATCATGAGGCCACAGTACCACAAATAAGTTTGAAATACCATGCAGCACACAACCAACTTGAGTTCAGTCAGCAAAGATCACAGCAATTGCTCAGTGCTCTGTGAGTAGTGCTATGGGTACTTTCCCTTCACCAAGTACAGGAAAAAAGCAAAAAATTCAAAGGAAAGGACTGGAAAAGGTTATGGCTTTATAGAGCTATGTCTTGCTTACAGAAAAGGTACAACTTACTCAAAGGAGGAGACATAAATACTTGCTTATGGTAAGCGGAAGTTGGGACCATCATTTCCCTAAGACAGATTTTTATAAGATTATATGTCTGATGCAAAAGCTATGACTTCTCTTACAATGGAATAAATGTTTTGGAATTGAAGAATCACCACAGTGTATGCAACAATCTCCTCTGGTAGATTGCTGAACAATGTAAAATAGCAACTTCATTGAAACTAACCAGAAATAATATAAAGTTTTTACTTAGTTATTACTAAGCCAAAATTAAATCTGAGAAAGCAGCAGTTAATAAGCATTTTGGAACTGTATTCAAGAGTGAAATTGCAAGTCTTGGAGAACAGAAATTTTTCTTCTGCATTCAAGATTTTCCTGTATTTCACAACTAATAAAATAATAATAATTAAAAAAACAAACAAAAATGAACTCTATTAATATTCCTCATCAATGAAAAAACTGCAGCTGCCTCCCTACTTATCTCTTAAAACTGAAATCATGCAACAAATTGATGGAACTGAATGTATTTACTGAAAAAGTAGTGCAGATTCATAGACCTGTTTGAGCATTTTCAAAGCCATCAACCTTTGCAGGATGAAAGACAAACTTGTAAGAAGTCTAACTTTGGAAGATGAAAACGTTGTTGTTCAAATTTAACTTTTTTTTTTTTATTTAATTCAAGCGTATGTGTATTAAAACGTGAGTATTTGTGTAATCAGACACACATCGATCTTACTTTATTTGCCCATAGAGTCTGGCTTGTCAGTAGCTGTTTTTTCACTTGGAACTGCAAAGCTCTTATCTGAAACATTTTTTAATGGGTGAACAGGATACACCCTCTGTACCTTTTGTGCAACTACTATTAACTTTCATGGGAGTTCTACTTACAGAGATACTGATGCACTGGATATTAGATCTGCAAAGCAATGTGTCATTTCAGATATAAAATGGTCTTCTAAATTCTTAAGATGGAAAAGGACTTTTCCAGCCTCTAGACAATAAAAATACAGAATGCATACTAAGACCAATGGTGATTCATGTGCCAATAGTTAGATAAAGGCAGTTTAAAAAATTATCAATTCTAATACATGTCATTTCTTAATCAGGTATGCTTAGAGTTCAGTACACTTTCCCAAGTCGAATCTGGTTCTTATATCCCAATGGTTCCAGAACTTGATCTGGACTTGGCTGCACCTCATTCTAGGGACTTTAGTGAGAAGTACTCACATGGAGTCTGCTTGTTCTCAGTTTGCAAGGACAACGATAGGCCATTCCAGGCTTCCCAGCACAATGAGCATACAGGAGGACAGGTGGAATGGCTCTCTCACTGCAACCAGAAAAATCTGAGGATGTGAGGAAGCATTCCCTTCTACTTATTGGCTACACAGGGAACTTAGCTGATCTGCCTTAAACTAGATGGAAGGCATAAAATAATATATTGTTTATTTCTTACAGCATTATCCTAACACTTGCTTTACTGCTGCTGAAGAAGAATCCTTACATGCTATTCTTTCCTGTAGTCACAGCCAAACAAAAAAAAATCTAAATCCTCAGCTAGCTTGCCTTGTATTTCAGATTGAGTTTTTCACACTTTTTGAGGTAAGTATGTTCAATGAAAGACACATTCTGCATGGTTACCCATCCTAGGAAACAAATCCTTACAAATGTTTTCTAAATTCATTTCCTGTAAGCTGTGTTAGTAGCTCCCCAGGGGAAGCAGCAAAGCCAAGCTCCTAACAGGGAAAGCATTGTCTGTCTCGGGTCACGTCTGGAAAACACTCTGCTCAATGACTGCAGGCTCACTTACAGCAGACCTTTAATCTAGTAATCACTCTGAAGAGAGACTACTGCAAATTTAATGGTTCCTCTTAGAGAAGTAAGAGGAAGTTTTCTAAGGGTTTTTTTGTTTAGAGCCACGTATTTCACTGGCATGAAGTGTTGTGGTTTGAAAGAAAACGAAGTGAGAGGCTCTAGACTAGAAAGACTATTTAATGAAAAGAAAAAGGAAA
>VZUI01038014.1:0-42734 GCA_013401135.1 Cettia cetti | reverse complement strand
TGGGGGGGTGGGGGGTGTCCATTCCCTCCACCCCCATGCTGGCTGGGTGCCAAGTTCCCCGCAGGCAAGGAGCCATGCTGCAGCATCCCAACAAATGCTTAAGTGGATGTTTAGCTGTTGGTGAGTCAGCTGCTGATTTCAGAATAGCTCTTCTCACTCAGAGTTGAGTGCACTTGAGGAGCTTTGCTGAATCAGGCCATGGGCAAATTGTTACGCAGGCCTGTTATATTCCAATAGTGTTGTCCTTAATGAAAAAATGTATCTAGTCTTGTTCTAGCCATTTGAGATTTTGCCACTGACCAATAGAAGGCCTTTCTGTAGTCCAAGAAATATCATGAAAATGCCAATACAGCTGAAGTGCAGCCAGTTTCAGCTTTTTCAAAGCTTTCCATTCCATTAGCCAGAAGCCACGCGTTCAGGCAGTGGTAATGATGGGTACATAACCCTTGCTCTGTGTGTAGCAGGGTGACACCATGTACCATGGCCCACAGAGACAAAAGGACAGACCATGGCACAGTGTTCCTGCAGTCTGGTCCCACATATTTAGCCAAGCCAGGCTAAGGACACTTTGTACCTCAGTTACTGTCCCCATTTTCCCCAAACTCAAGTCCCTATAATCCCATGAGCCTTCAATGTGGCATTTTACAGCTCTGAGTGAAAAATATCCCCCACAAGCTGTACTGGGAGAAGTAAACCTGGTCTTCCCTAGGCTGAGGGAACTGACTCCACATCTTTAATTTCCCATGTGAATGCTGCAGTCCTTTCTCATTACATTCCAGGCAAGCAGCTGTCACAACAGTCAGCAATGCCACCACTGAATTTAGTGAGGACCCTTTTCCTGGAGGCATGGGGACACAGGTGCAGAAACCAATATAAGGGCTCCAAGAGAACCAGGTGGCACCTCTGGAGACCTCTGAGTGAGATGTGATGCGATGCCAGCCCATGCTCCCTGTTCAGACTCTGAGCCAAACATTGGAGTATGATGAGTGTGGGCAACATGCAGGAACATACTGTTGCTTGGCTCGAATCATTTGAAAGAATACATTTGATCTGGGGAAATTCAGTTCTGTCTCAGTCCCTTTTCAGATCGCAATGATCATTATCATAGCTAGCCTGACGGGATTAATTTTGGGATCACTGGCCATCTTCTCACAGGTCTTCAATGTCATTGAGATTCATCCTGGTGGGTCAGTAAAGGAAGGTGTTGTCCTTTGGACCACTGTTTTGCCTGTTGTAGCATTGGTACCTTCTGGAAGCCTCCAGGAGGATGTCAGAAGTCAGCCAAAGTGAGGGCAAAGTACTCCATAAAGACAAATATAGAGAAAAGGCTCCCAGGAATCCTCAATGAGCCTCTGAAGTCCTACAGCCAGGCTGCCCTTGCCAGAAGCAGGAGGTTGAACTTACTACCGAAAAATTCTGATAATGGTTTCTAATTGATTTAGCCCCTGCTGGCTTTTGTTAATCTGGTTCTTTTGATTCTATTTTGCATTTGGGTTTTTGAGGTTCCTTTAACTGCTGTGATGTCTTCTTCAGTACTCTGTTCTTTAACACCTCAGTTATAGACGTGCATGTCCTTGCAGAGGGAATATTGGTTAGGTTGCTCCATGTCAGTACAGTGTAACCAAAACAGAGGCCTGACGCCTATAGAAGTGACTAGTCAGGATAAGATCAGTAATAACTTACCTTCAACCCCGACACCAAAATAGGGCAGTTGCCACCTGCATGCAAGTATTTTCTAACACTGTGATGGCATTGGTAAGCACATTTTTTCATAAACATGTGAGCAAGACGCAGACAGCTGTAGTTGCACATCGGAGGTATCCCAGTAAAAAAAGTTTCCAGAGAGAGGAGAAGTGCAGGGGCATACAAATAAATGGGATAAGAACTGTTGGGAAGACAACAGAAGATAGCACAAGTGGCATCAGAAACAGAGAGACCTTCTGCCCCTTTTTGGAGAGGGCCTGTAGCACAAAAACATAAGGCATCAACAAGGAACGTCAGAGAAGAAGGAGACCGCCTGTGCTCTGGGTTCTCTTTCCAATGAACTCTCAGGACCTCGGTGATTATGAATAACCAAGACTGTAGCCAGCAGTGCAAGCTGTTATCTCCGTGGTATCATGCACTCATAGTTAATTTATGGCTGTCAGGGACTAAGACTTTTCTCTGTGTAGTGACAGTGCTTAATATGGTGCAAGAAATATCCCTTTGCCCGTTTGTTTACAATGAATAACTTTAGTGGACAATTTCATTTAAAAGTTAAGTTGTGTGATTTGCCAGTCTTCCAAATACTGCCATCCATGGTCTTAAGCAGCCTGGAGGATACAATGAAAGGTATATTCAATTACAGGACCCACCCAAGCTGAAGCTGTATCTAGTGTCAGCTAATATGTAAGTACAATTTTATTCCCACATTAAGAGCTGCAGTATAGCCAAGGGCTACTTATGAACTTAACAGTGATATTGTTGCTGCCCTTTGATTTAGGGCCTGGAAACCAGAACATTTGCTTGAAAGGTGAAACATAAATTGCTGGGTTAGGAGGTCATTTCCCTGATGGCTTTGCACCTCAGGACTCCTATTTTCAAGCACTTCTAAATACAGTATATGCTCATTTAAGTGAAGTATTCCTGTTTGCTTATATGCTTCCTCATGCTGGAGCTGCAAGGGGGACTTCAAAGACACTGGAAATCATTATGAATCACAAGACTTGACACATTTATACCAACTGAAAACTAAAGTTCTTAAAGATTTAACTTGGATTTTGATTCCTAATGGGATCCCAAACATGTCAGAACTTTGAATCTCTTTCAACAAGGGCAAGGAATTAAATCAGTCCACTGACTCAGTTGCAGTATCAGGGAAAGGGCTCAGACTCACAATTAAGAGATCTCTCTTTCATTTCAGATTCAGCTAAGCCTCAGTCTTTTCTGTTAAGAGCACACTGATCAGTCTCCAGATGTTTCCCTGCCTATCAGGCTTATCTGAGGACCTCCTTTTTGTGTCTTGTCCCTTCTCATTGTCTGCAATCAAGCATGGATGTTTTTTCACAATCAGTATGAGCTCAATGCTGATAGAGATGTTCTGGCCTTAGTTCCTCCACCAAGATGGCTGTAAACAACTACAGCCCATCTGCCTTTGTAATGAAAAGGATGAAGAGAAACGTGATTTGGAAAAGATGCTGTCTATTTACAAGGCCAGCTCGAGCTATAATTAGGTAGTGCTCAACTGGATGTGAAGGAGGTCCCTGAACTGTAATGTAATACTTGTGTGGGATAGAGTAGAAACAAATTTGGAACGCCAAACCCAAAGAATGGATAAAATATGGAATACAATTGACCAGATGAAAATGGGGGGGAAAAAAAAGAAAATGTAGGATTAAAATCTACACTAGATTTTCTACCCACATTTTACACCAAACCTTCTTTTTAGCCTACAAATTAACTCCCTCCATGTCTAAATGTTTCCGTCCCAGAAAGAAAGAGAGGCAAGAGCACAGACAGGGGAGAGCATTTGACAAATTGCAACTATCTTTTTAATCTCATTAACTACTTAGCTTTACCTCAGAATGTGTAAATAAAAAGCATCCCTCAACTCTATTCCTGTCTTATATCTGCCAGACCTTCTGGGGGCTCATGGGACCTCCCCAGCCAGGGAGAAGTCTCCAACTATTGATAGCATATGGAACAAAGTGTATGGTAAAAATGGGGATGAGCCAAAAGTACAGGTATCTGGAGGCTAAATGAACCTACAGAATCACAGAATATTCTAAGCAGGAAGGGACCCAGAAGGGCCATCAATTTCAGCTCTGAAGTGAAGGGCCATGGGGGGATCTAACCCACGACCTTGGTGCTATTAGCACCATGCTCTAACCAACCCCCATCCATTTTATCTTGCTGATTCAACATACTGCAAATTTCTGACCTCATATTGATTTCTGATTTTAGCGGAGATGGTGTTTATAAGAACCAATTGTAACTTGACCTACTTACGCTTTCCAGGTCTAATAATAGCGTGTTTGGGCTGCTGCTGCCTGCCAGGCCTGGCAGCTGTGTCTCAGATCACTATCAAACATACTTGAAAGGGTGCTTTCCACTTAAGGAAATTGACAAGATGCCTTTTGCCTTTTTTGGGTTTCACTTATTGATGCGAGAAAAAAAATATTAATTTCCAAGTATTTGTGACCTAAAATGAGCCTTGCAAGAAGTCACCCTCCCTGTCCCTGCTGCAGCAATTGGCAGCACTCAGCCCACCTCTTTGTGGTGCTCAGGACTTCACTGTCCCTAGTTCACTGCAGGCAGCACCAGGCCCTAATTTTACACCTGTCTTTCCATTATCCTATTCTGGGTTTTCCACTTCATTTTAACATATTTTTTTCCCAAGATCAAATACACTCATGGGTTTCTGGTGACAGCCAAATATCTTTGATTTTTTTCTCCTTTTATTTCTAAATTTATTTTTTTCCTACTTTTAGGATTATAGAGCACCCTCTAGGTAAGAGCTGTCAGATTTCTCTCCCTGAGAAACATTTGTTTTTTACAGAAATGAAACCGAAAAATAATTAATTGCGAGTATTAGAAGTTGTGGGGATGGTAGAGAGGTTGTGGAATAAGGCCTGAATTTTTATTTTAAAGGAAGCAAAGGAGGAACCTCCACTCTGTCTTCACTGAAGGGTAGTGAAGTCCATGCAAATCCCTGGGTGCATTTCCAAGGGAGTGTGAGGGAGGCCAAAAAGCAGCAGCAGGCACACCCCTGGCACTGTGCCCTGCCGTGCCAGGCAGGCTGCAGCGCTGCCCAACTCTCACCAAGTTGCCCAGCCCCAGCGTGCCCTCCCCAGGCACCTTGACTCTCCCTGCACACCACAGGGCCAGTTCTGCACAGGGAGCTGAGCAGGAATGGCAGCAGCCAGGACTGCTGGAGACTAATCCCAGGGCAGATTTATCTCTGGGGTTCACCAGGTGCAGATAGCTCGTGCAGGGGTGCAAAGCTGCAGCGTTTGAGGCAGGGCCACCAGCCCCAGCAAGGCCAGGCCAGGCACCAGGGCTGCGGCCAGGAGCAGGCAGCAGCTCCCCCAGGGTCACAGCATCGTCACACCCAGGGCCAGAGCCACTGCCAGGGCCCACATTTGGTGCTTTCTGGGATGCTGAGTGCTAGTTACACTGCACATTCCTCCCCACTGAGAGCAGCTGACAGGTCTTGGGGACAAAGTACGTGCTTCAGCGCTGCAGTTGGAGACACAAATGGTACCTTGCCCAGGGAGCACTGGGGACTGGAACAAGGGAAATCGTAGAAGAGCCCCATGGGGTTCTTTGTTGCATGGACACCCACACTCCCAGCCTGAGAAAGATGCCTTATGGTGCCCTAGACCAGAGCCCAGAGACCCCAGTACCAATGTGAGAGGTGAGGTCCAAGCTGAATGAAGGGAAAGGTGACTGTCATGCCCTGGGCAGCCCTGCGTGGGAGAGAAGAGCTGTCCTCCCTGCACAGCCTGGGCAGATCCTCTTCCCCTGCTGTCCCTGTGCCAGTGCTCTCTGTCCCCCGCTACAGCATCACCACTTCCCACGGGTTTTCCTCTGAGATAACAATTTCCCCTGTTCAAGCAGAAGACCAAGCACATTTACTGGAGTGAGCCTGGGCCCCCAGCTAATTGATCTTGTTTTGATGGCTGCTGGGCAGCTTTCCACCATGGAGTGTAGCTGTGAGGCATCTTCTCCCCTGCAGTCCCTGAGATGCACACCAAGCCCTTTCCTTTCTGGCCACCCAAAACACTACTCTACCATGTCAATTTAACCATTTACACTAAGTGACTAAGAGAAAGCTAGAGCCAGCCTCTCCATTCCCCAAACCTTCAGCAGCTGAAGATAGGATTTATCCAACTCCATGCACAGATCTGAAGGCAGGAGCTGGAGGAAGGGTCTCCACCACTGTTTTTCCCCCTTGCTTCAGCTGCTGTTTGTGGAGACTATGGCTGGCTAAGGACATACATAGCCAAAAACTGATCCTGACTGAGAGGTCAAAACTTAGAAGATTTAAGACCTATATGCTCTCAGCCTTTGAAACAATGGTAAGAAAGACAGACGGTATTTAAAATATGAAGGGGTTCTCAGTGGAATATGATGTCTATTAATGTGATGCTTATTTGCATTAAAATCAGTGGTATTTATTAATACTTGTCATTCATAATGGGCATGTTTTGAGGAAACATGTTTTGATTCATCTTTCTTTGTCACCTGATAGCTGTTACTAACTGCCACAGCTTTATGATTTGCTGCTTTAGAATATCATAGATCACTTGAATCACACAATTGTCATCTTTCTGACTGAGCGCTGTAGATTTTATGAACAGGAATACCCTTATCTCCTTAGAAATTACATTAAGATAAGTTCAAATTTTTAATTACTACCTCTAATTTATAGCCTATTATCTATTTGGTAAATAAAAGTGCTTCACAATACCTAAAAAGTAATTTCAGTAAGTGACCTCCCAAAGACACTGTTCTCATCATGTTTTATAATGGTACTGTTCCAAGATCAGACCCCACCCAGGATGCATCAAGCAGTTAAAAAAAAATTTTTTTTTGAAAAATCCCTGTCTTAAAGAACTTGTGTCTAAAAGAGTATAAAAAGAGATAGCCAAACATATAGGGTTTTTTTGCATTTACTGCAAATAAATGCATGAGGAAGAACAAGTAATCTAAAAATGTTACTGGAGGAAAAATCTTTTTCTACTGACAATATCAAATACAATGTGCTTAATTCAAATAATCCAGCAGAGAAAACTTCTGCACTCAAATACCTGCGACATTGTGTGACTCATTTGCTGTACTGATGATGATATTCTCCACGTTGGTTTTGTTCAGCTTCATTTACCCAGGCATAACCTTCAGGACAGCCAGGAAGCAGCACCAGAGCAATCACCACCCTGTTGCTGTGATGCACAAGGAAACCAGGGCTCTGGACTGTAGCTTGGTCTGACTTGCCTGGGTGGTTGCTTCTTTTCATCCAAGGAATTGAACAAAATTGCGAAGTGTTGCTACTAGGAAGAAAGGCTAATAAGTATGTTATTTTCCAAGTATGTAAAGCATTTTTCCCCCTGAGTATACAGTAAGAAACCACAGGAACATACATTGTCTCTGGCCTTGACTCCTTCCACCCAAAATTTCATGCTTTGTTTCTTTTTTTCTTGTAGTTTCACAGAAAGCACTTGTCTGTTTGCCTACAGAGCTGAATCCTGGTGGATTCTCTCTTTCTCTCACAAACATGCAAAAGATACCACATCTTTCCTTCTTACTGAGGATTTTTAATCAGAGCATTAGGAAACAATCTGGACCCCAGGGTCCAAACTCATCACTTTGTCATATAATCATGGAATGATTTGGGTTGTACGGAACATTTAAAGATCTAGTCCAGCCCCTGACCATGGACAGAGACATGTTTTACTCAATCAGGTTGCTCAAAACCTAGTCCAACATGACTTTGAATTCTTCCTGTGATGGGGCATCCATAACTTCTCTCAGGAGCCAGTTCCAGTGATGAGGATGGTCTCACTGTCCTCATCACTTTGCCCATATGCAATAGTTTTCCATTATGTCTAACCAAGGGGACATTCAGTCTTCCCTTGCTCCCCAAAATGAAGGCAACTGCCATAGCCAGAAGCTTCTGCATGCTGATATGACCACTCAGCCCTGAGGACACTAAGGATTTGTTAATTCTACTTATGTTTGATGGTGTTTTGGATGCATGAAGTCAAAATGCACAGAACAAATAGAGGCAAACACACAGAATGGCAAACATCCAATCCTTGAGTTGGGCATCAGCCTCTCAGAGAAGAATGTGTGTGGCACCAAAAAAGAATTTAAGCATTAACTTTACTACTTCTGCCACATTCATTTTGACCTGGCTGGAATCTACTTTGGCTCCAGAGTGAAACAGATCCAGGGCAGGGTGAGGATATGGATAATGGGGACATTAGCCTTTTGATAGGCACTTCATGGCATGGTAACCAGAGAATTGTCTCACAGGCTGCATACCCCCTGTGTCCCCTCTACAGTGACAGTGACCCCTGAGCTAGCAAACATCTTTGACAGGAAGGAGATCTGCTCTGAGGTCTGAATCCAAGCTACCAACTTGTGCTTTGCTTTGAGCTTTTTACTTCAAAAAGGCAGATGAATCCTTTAAAATGAAAACCTTTGCTCTGTTTCTTCTCTTTTTTTTTTTTCATTAGCAAGTAACACAGAGCTCAGTGAATGAAAATAATATTGGAAATTAAGAAATTGCTTCATAGAACGACATTATGCTAATTGTTTTCATGGAAAAGCATGCTTAGTTTCTTGAACCCCTTTTTGCCTGCTCTACAGCCTTGTTTTTAACCAGTCTAATGCCTCTTGTTTCTGCAGGACTTTCTGCACACTTTCTGCAGAAAATACATGGATGCATGCAATTGTCAATGTCGATTAAGACTCATTTACAGCCTCAGAATCTGCACCATGTTGTGCAGCCGCTCAGCTGAGCCACAGACCCACAGCCCCTCCTCTGCTAGAGCTTGATGATATTGAGAGTGGCAGCAGCTTCTTGCAGGAGTGCTGAAGTTGTGCTAATGCCCTTCTCTGGTTTTAGTTTAACTAGGCTCTCTCTCACAACAAGATGACAAATAAGAGCCCCAGGAATCAAGGGGATGTGCATGGACATGTAGTGAGTTCATAGTAGTGGTGTTGGCCTAAAAATTTGTCTCTTAGGTGATAAGGGACTCTGGAGGAAATTTCCATGTGCCAAAGTATTGCCATGCGTGTGCACGAGGTGCACTTTGGACAGAAAGACAGCCGACCTTCCTCGTACTTGTTCCCATGAGAAGGGTGATTTTTATTTGGGAATACACTGATGACAGGGAGTGCTGTTCAGAAGCAGCTTATTTGCCTAGGACAGTGATGGGCAATCTGCCACATGAGACAAAAGTGTCCAGGAGCTCTCATGCTCTACCTAAAGGAAAGGCTTCCATAACATCCCCATTCTCCATGTGGGATTTTCATATGAAAAACAAAAGCCTGCTCAAGAACCATGCATCTCACCATGCCTCAATAAGATACTTTAGTGGCTTCTTATGCAGTAGTAATTTCAATGGCACACATTTCTTGTAGAATGAAAACAAGACACCTGCATAAGTGTTTCCATCTACTTTCTTGAGCTGAAAAAAATGTGAGGAACTTCCAATTTCCTGAATGCACAAGAGATTTTTTGCTAGAAGAGCTGGATCTTGATTTGAAATATGATTATAATTTCCAGATCATCAATCCAGTTCTCTGCTCTTGCGGGATTTTCCTTGGAGAAGGGATCCAAGCCAGTTAAATCAATGTACAATTGGATGTGGGGCTTGACTCTCTTTTTCCTCTTGTTTTTGTTTCAGGAGACCAAAGCTCAAAGGTGTGCCATTACTGTGAATTCTCACACAAATAGGGAAGACTCAGGTCCCTGAATGTTGTCACCACCCTGATTACTTTGTGAAAAGCCTGTGGAAGTTTTAAGTGGAGCAACAGAGTTGGGTTGCTACTTCCAGGTTCAAATATTTAAGTATGATGAGCCACATTCCCCCAAGTCCAAGCAAAATTTTCTTTAAATAGCAAAGATGTTCTCTTGACTTAGGCTGTTGTTATTCCTTTGGATCATATTTCCTCTGCAAATACAAGGGCAAGAAATTTACTTTTTGTAAAAAGCAAGACCCTCACCTCAGATCTTCAGAACCCTCATGTCTATAAAGCTCCCAAGGTGAATAAAGACATCACAGGCATAGTGCTAAATAAACCTGTCTCCAAATCCTACCTTGTTTTCCATGTGCATTGACTTGGTACCTGGACTTTTCTTCTCCTTTCTTCAGCTCTTTTTTGTTCCACCTACTGAGGGGGAAATAGTGTTTTAGAGGGTAGCATGATAACATTCTTGCAAGTAGGTCCAGAGTCTCTTTTTCCCCTTTGAAAAGCCTTAGATTATGAGATATTTTCAAGTTTAAAAACTGCCAGGGAAGGAAATTTCTTCAGAAGTGTCCTTTGAGTCAGAGATAAAAGTGATGCCCAGCAGGTATAGGCTAGCAGTAGTCAAAGAAAAGACAAACTCCCAGCAGAAGCTATGAAATTCACTCCCTCTAGCTCTGCTACTGTATAAGACTATGTCATTCCTTATTTCTAACCTTTTCTTTTCCCATCCACTGACTGTACCAATAAATGTGTAAATAATCTGCCTGTGAGTCTGCATTCTTAGCCCAATTATCCTGCTGTTTATGATGTTTTCCCTAAGGACAGAACTCAGACTACCAAGTCTGCAGTGACCCAAGCTCCATCAAGGGGTGACACATCTGGATACCTCTGCAGAAGGTGGAGCACACCCCAGGGCTGTGGGAGCAGGCACCAGCTTGGACCTCAGGAAAGCAATATTCAACTTCCATGTTTAGCAATGGCCTTTTGACACAACAGTGAGCATTTAACATCTTCTGCCTGGGTAAATCTGAGGGTTTGTAAAAGTTCACTGATAGTGTCTGGAATTATACATTTGGATGCAATGCTATGAATGCAGAAATTGTTAAGATCCTTTTGCAAAGGGGAAAAATGTGCCTGAAAAGGCAGGGTAAGAGTATCCAGATGTAACAGGAGAGATGCTGGTAGTGAGAGGAGTGCTTCTGAGAAACCTGCTTTTATCTCCTGCCAATCTGTTTTACCATTTCAGCCCATATTCCTCATGTGCCCTCATCTCATGCCACACATGTTTAATTCAAACCTGAGACAAGCCAAGGACAGAAACACAAACTCTGTATCCGTGACTCTCTCATGCCATCCCAGCTTCCCCAAGAAAGCCAAATATGCAGAGGAGAGTGACACAGAGACATCTTTTCTGGCAGAGCAAATTAAAATGTTGGATTCATTGGTGCTACAACATAAAATCAATGTTGCACATCAAAGGGTCCTTTAATGGACATCGGGGAGGAAATTACATTCCTGTCTCTGGCAAGATAAATTAACTTTTAGATAATGATATTTAGATGTTAATATTCCTAATCCATTTCTAACTCCCAGCCCTTTAAGACTGTTGAGGAACAAACCCCTTGGTAAGCTGTTTCTAACTCCAGAAACATTTACAAAGGGAGCTGCTAGAATACCTAGAAAACTTGAGTTTGGAAGATCAAATGACTATTCACAGCCGATTACCAGAGCTGTGACAGACTGAGTGTCCTGGCTCAGCTCCTGGGCTCTCTGCTATCAGTACACCTACGCAGACAATGGCAGTTTCACTGTGCTATTTGAGAACCTGTAACAAAATACCTCATTTCTATGCTTTCTGAGTAACCTGTACTCCATGCACCCCCTCTGTGACTGTATTGCAGACAGAAACCAAATCAGCCTATGCTGACTTCTGCCTACCCAAACAGCAACCAACCCCCCTGTATGCAAAATGCCTCAAATACATCTCCTCCAAGTTAACTAAATGTTGCTGATGTTTTCTGATAAATAAAAGCCCCATAAACTGTTCCCAGTGGTATAGTAGTGAGCAGAGAGAAGTGTATCTGAAAGCAACTCCTTTACACTGAAGTTTTATATGAAGACTATGCTGAAGCTTCATCATAAATAATTAAAATACCTTTCTAAACTATTAATGCAGCTTGTTGATGGCTTCTGTTTTGCTTATGGCGTTTCAAAGGTGTTGACTGTAGGCAAGTACAGATCTCTGTGACGAAAAAAAAGCTTTGAAAATATTAAAACACCTTTGCAGTTGAAAGTCTTTCTCCAGACAGGGACTTAAAACTAAAGTGTGCTGTCTTGCTTGTCTTCCTCCTAAGGAGGAAGATCTAAAAATCAAAATAGAGCTCAGTAAAGTCACTGCAAACAAATCTATTTGGTGTTTGACCAGCTAATATCAGCCACTTACAAAACACAGAAGTTTCACTGCATAAGGCCACCACCAGAAATATGCTGGGCTAGACAGAAATTGTCTGAAGCAGTAATTGACATTATTTCCAAACTAACTAACACCAAAAGTGGTTATTTCAAGGCACTCCAGTGCTGAGAAATCAGGTATGACACTGCAGTACATCACTTTTCCTTGCAGTTCCCCTCCATTAAGAAAGAGCTTATGGATTTCAAGGCAGATGGTATCTAACAGATGAGTACTATCCCAGTTTCTGGAACCTACTACAATGTTGCAAATAATCAGAACTGCATTTTTGAACTTGGAGAAATGTGACAGAGGTTTTCCAATTATTTTTCTGTTCAGAAAGATTTGAGGTTTCTAATCAGCTGATGAAGGGTTGCATAGAGAAGCCTGGAGTAGTCCACTCTCAACCTTCACCAAGCAGAGGGTACAAATGCCACAGCTCTGGTGCCAGGTGTATAAAAACCCCCCATCTAAGCTCACTTTGCTAAGAATGATCCCACTTGGCCACAAGCAATTTTTGCTGCGAGCCACATGCCCCTTTCTCCGAAGAGCCCCAGGCTGATCCACAGCTAATTCTTCTGTGCTCTCTGGTGATGACGACAGCTCATTAAGGGCAAGTGTCCCAGTGGATTGCATTAGTGATTTCATGTCAAAATAAAAAGGTTTACATGAAAGGAAAGATGGAAAACTAAGGTCAGAATCACAAAAATATTCCACTGGCTTGTAAGTAGAGTCCCAGATGTGGAAAAGTGCTCCACCTCACCCCAAATCCACATCCTTGCCTTTTTACTACCACAGTAAAACAACCAATTTCAAAATGCCAACATTAAATCATCTTCTGTTGGGGCAGTAAGCCTGCAGATGAGCACTGCTGACCTGTCCTACAGAACACAGGGAGCTCCTGTTAGTGCTGTTATCTCCTGAGCTGGGATTCCCTTGCTGCTCAAGGTATTGGAATGCTGGAGCCCATCTGCTCTGATGTTTATGTTAAATGGGTTGTTGATGTAAATACCAATGTAAATGGTCAAACTCATTATTTCCTCGTAGGGAGGTGCTCTATCCATTTCAGTTGGAAGGGGCTGCTTCTCTTGAAGCAGCCTGCCTGCAGATCTGTCATTGCAACATGATCTCTAACCAATTAGGCCACTTCAAAACAAAATGAGAATATTGAGTGTCACCGGCAGATGGTGAAGATCAGTACCAAGTAGATAGAGTCCCTGTACATTTTTGAGGAATATGAATGAAAATAATAATAATAATAATAAAAAGAAATATTGCTTTGGACAAAAAAATCATGTTCTGATTTGGCTGGACAGTTACAGCAGAGCAAGAAGCAGTGGCATTAGAGGGGGTGTTCTCATGCAGCCTCATCTGCATCACTGAGATTCCCAAAAGCTTCCACTCACAAACAGAGCGTAAGGAAAATAATTGAAGTCTTGAGTACTTTGCAGTTCAATCCAGTTACCATGGATAATGCACAACTTCCTCCCCACGTCATATAGCACCAACATTTTTTGATAGCATGTTGGGGCACAGACATTTTTCTGAGTGTCTGGTCCATCTTCCAGAAAGGGCACTTTAAAAACTGCCAAAAGGCTTTCAAATTGCTTTTGTATAACACTATTGGTCTGGATTCTTATCTTGGCAATTTAGCATCAAAATGTCACTGCCTGATCAAAGTGCTGGAATTCACACTATTTTTCTTTACTTGAAGAAGCAAAATGATTAGCTAGGTTATTAGAATAAAAACTTAACAGTGTATGTATTCACTACATTTAGTTCCCACTAATTAATTTCTGATCAAATGCCCTGCCAGAGGATCAGCTTACTACTGAGATAGAGATCACAGCACACAGAAGCTTAATTGGATGGGAAGTAGTCCCAGAAGGACACAAGTCAACTGCACCTTGATGCTGTGCTGGATCAAAGGCTGCCAGGGGCTGGGCAGACCTGGAACCCCGTGAATGTGGCTGCAAACACAGTTGCAAGGTTTTGCTGGCAGCAAGGCCCTCATTGCAAGCACCAGAGCATGGGAGCACAGGAGAGAGAGTGTATCCCTCCTAATGAAAAGGGTGTTTAGTCAGCTTGGCATCCCTGGAGGAGGCAGGCTTCATCTGAGCAACAGCAGGGTCAGGTGTTCCACAGCGCTGTGCTGGGGCTGGGATGCTGGCACACCTTAGGTGTGCCTCTGTGGGGCACAGCCCCTGGGCTGGCTGCCAGAGCTCAGCCTTGGCTCACCCAGGATTGCCTTGGTGTCCATGTGTCTGTGCAGCCTTCAGCAGCAGAGGCAGGGAAGACCCAGGGCGGGCACTGTGCCCATGACCCTCTCTCCTGGGGCCACAGGACCATTCAGGACCTCATGGCCCCTGCCGGACCATGCTGCCAGCAGCCTCTGCTAGGGACATGTCCACTGTGGGGCAAGACTGACCTTGCTGTGGCTGATGGCAGAAAGGGAGGACTGATGTATTTGAGTTCTTTTTAGCCAGCTTTAGTCAACTAAACCAGGAATGTGCCCAAAATGCATCCAGCAAAAGTATCCATATAACAATTCCTTGCTGTGAGAAATTAGATTGGCAGTTGTCATCTATTTTCTCTTCCCTGCTTTAAGGGAAGAGTGTGAAGGACTTGGTCACAGCTCAGCATCTGTCCTACAGTGACTTTAAGGCCTGTCTTGTTTTCAATACATGGTCAGTACCTCATGGGCACAAACCTGTCAGCATTGTCTGGAGGATGTGGGGCACAATGCTCAGAAAAGTTCTTCTGTGAGGCTAAAGGTCAATCCAGTAATGAGTAACTCAACATGCAGCTTCTCCAAATTGTAATCAAAATTGAATATTGGATCATTTTAATGAAATTAATCCATCACTTCTGCTAACTGAATTGTGGTTAAATGACCTGGGGCAAATTGAAACAGTCCCTGTGGAAAAATTCTTAGCACTACAAGCAAATTAGAAAGAAAAATGCAGGTCTTCTTTAAAACAGTGTCAATTCAGTTTGTTATGAGCCTGACTCCAAATTCTGCCACCAGCCTGATAATGCTGCTAAAAGACAGTTGTACTCCACTGCAGAAAGAAAGGGAAGCAGTTCTTCAGCTCTCTTCATTCAATACTGAGATGAAAGGTCATTTTCTTTACAAAAAAAAGTTACTAGCTCTCAGTAGACCATAATACTCATGTTGGAGTCTTAAGGTTAACAGCCTGGGTTGGGACATTCATCTTTTGAAATGTCTTTCATGCTTGGATAAATCATTTCTTTCCCTCAACACAGTACCATTTTTCCCAGCAGCCATTCAAAAATGAATGAAAAATCTATGAAGGAATTGCAAACCAAAGAAAGCAGATACCTCAAACTTTCAAGGAGTTTTGAAAAGACCTACAGAAAACCCAGATGGGTGTGTGATACAGCATTACATGTTTTATTAGCAGCAGTTGGGGCAGCTCATTGGAGCCTCTGAAGCATCTCCCTCACTCCTCTGGGTGACTCATTTCTCCCTCATCCCAAACACCACAGCCCATCACAGTGGAAAATACTGACTTTGCAGAGCAGCATTAAGGGATGAAGAGAGCATGCACTCTGAAAATTCCCCTGCTGTCCTTTAACAAAAATAGACCTTGCTGAAAGAAAGTGGGGCCCAGGCGTGTGCACTTGACACTTGAGAGATTGTCATCACACCAGCACTAATGAAGTCTGTGCTAACGCCCATCACTGATTGTTCCTGGGTGAAATATGTGCAGATTCCTGATATCCAAACAATTTGTTGCAGAAATCACAGAGCAGAGGGTAGCAAAGGATGTTATAAAAGGAATCTGGAGCATGAGTGAGGTGGGCCTCGCACATTTAACCTTGCTCGGTCTCCTGAAAATTGTCACAACAGGATCATGGTGCACGTGAGGATGTGGAGGAATTATTGGATCCTTCCCTACTGACTTCGCTTGTGATAACCAAAGGAGCAGCTAACTTCTGCCAGAGGCTTCACTGGGTGCAATATGGAAATTAAAGTAAGGGCTGGAAAATTGCAGCCTGTGTTGGCTGAACTTCCCCAGGCAAAGTCAGGGAAGACAAGCACACAGCAGCACAGAGCAGCAGCTCATCCTGGAAGGCAGATGCACAAAGTCCCAGCCTTTAAGGAGGGTGGAGTAGGTGTAGGGACACAAGCTGTGTCACACACTTGTGTGCAGAGCCAGTCAATGGGTCTTGAATATCTTTGTTTCCTTGCTGACTCCTAGATCTTGCTGTTCTGATAATGCAGGTCAGCAACTTCTGAGACCAAACCCAGCCAAGGGCAGCTCCAGGTGAACAGCATGGATAAGGCTGCTCTGGTCTGGGCTCCCACAGCCCTCTGCAGCCCTAGCACTCTCCTGGGGGACTCAGACAGAACTTCCTACTGCCTGCCAGGGCCTATGAGATGCATCCTCAGTTCCATGACATAAGACCATTCTGCTGGTTAACTATGACTCACCCTTCATGCTTCTTCAGACTCTGCAAAGAAGGAATCCCCAAAATGATAACCTGCATTTTAGAGATTTCCCCTGAGCCCAGGGAAGCTGAGGGCTGAGTCCCATGGCAGGGGAGGAAGCTGCCAGCTGTGAGCACATTTTACAGCTCCACACCATGCCAGGAGACCAGAGCCTGAGCCCCAGGCAAGGTCCATGATGATCCACAGTCTCTCAGAAAAACCTGCTGTTACTGCAAGTCTGTGTGTGAGGCAGCCAGTCTGACAGAGGATTTCCTTTGTTCCCACTGATTTCTCCTTTCTGCTGAGAAATGGTTTCATGGCAAGAAATACTAAGAAATACATTAATATAAAGCAAAACAGCTTTATAACAAATGCAAGGATTAAGTTAAATGTGGTGTTTTCATGGTGTTTCTCAGGACCTTCTTCACATCAGCTGCCATGAAAATGGGGATGCTTTCCTCTTTGCAGAAGCAAGTCCTCAGCTGTGGCTGAACCTGCAGTTTTGGCTTAGGGGGTCAGAAAACAGCATCTTCTATTTACTGGTGAAAACACATCCATAAAGCTGTGCCAGTGACCTGGCTCTGCAGAACATGTCTCATACAGTGTTTTGCATCCAGAGTTGAAGCATGCCAGATTTATGTAGCAACCCTGCACGTGGTGTCTGGTTAAAATCCTCACCAGAGTGGAGGGCTGAGGTAACTCCAGATCCTGCCATGTGTTCCTCACACCCTGATGCAAATCCCTTTGAGGAAGTCATCACCTGTGTATTCCAAAGTGGGCTCCAGAAAGTGAGGCTGGACCCAGGTTATAAAGATTTGGTACCCATCACCTTCACTCTGTCCTTGTGAGCACAGACCGATGCTGCGGGGGGCCCATGGCACCTCTGTTGCTGCAGTAAACGTTCTTTGCAGAGACCAGGGGCCTCTGACCTTTGGCAAATGATGCTCCACTGGAAATAAGACCTTGAGAAAGTCACTGCAGCTGCAGTGCATCCCAGCCAAGGGCTGCACTCCTGTAGGTCCTTCCTGCTGCCCCAGGGGAAGCCCCACAGCATCTCCTGGAAAGTTAGGGGAAGGCGAGAGGTGCCCAGCCCCCTGCTCTGTCTCCTGGTGTTCCTGTGCGAAGAGGGCAACAGCTCTCAACAACAACTCACTTCCTGCCTCCCTTAGACTGAGGAAAACAAGCAGGATAAGAGCAAAATCTCTCTGACAGCGCACCGCGTGCGTCGCTGCCCGTGAGCTGAGGTGGCATTTCCCGTCTGCGCGCACGGCACCCGCAGGCAGTCCTCAGGTCCTGTTCAGCTAACACAGACATTTCCATGTCAGCACCAGCAGACAAACACCACAGGAAGGAAGGAAGGAAGCGCATCTTTGTGCACAGTGGCTCCTGTTTCACTACATCCATAACCTTAATATCACATTAACACAGCAAGTGCATTGATGCCGTAATTGCGTTCCAGCTGCCTGAATGCTCCTCTTAATTTAGTCATGCTACTTTAGCTTTGTTGTGAGTTACAAATCATTCTTGCTCTCAAGAAGCAAATCAATTTACAGATGTTGCAAGAGATAGGATTACTCAGCAGGTTTTCTTTTTTTAACACATACAATGTATAAACTTTATTAAATGAAAGCAATTTCTCCAGGGAAGTCCAACAGGCACTTACACTGATGGCAGAGGGAGACAAATTGCAAATGTTTTTGACCTTCAAGGAGCATCACAGTCTCTTTGCAACTGACTTGAAGGAATACTGCCACAAACAATACAGCAAAGCAAGAACACAAGTTGTATCTTGTGCCTGTGCAGGTTTTTAAATACTAGTTGATTTTTCAAGGGCACAGATATTATGCATATACATATATTATTATCAGACCATGAAACGTTGGCTTGTTTGAGATTGGTGGCATCTTTTTTACTCTGAGCAAGATATCTCAGTCAGTTTGAATTTTGCCATGGTTTTGACAAGGAAAGTGACCCAATAGTTTGAGGCTAAAATTTAGAACACTGCCTACTTCATTACAATGATCTGTGTATGGATGGTTATCTGGTTTACTAAAAAATAACAACTGGTTAAAGCAAAACCTTTTTTTTTCTGTTCTACTGGCAAGCAGCCATACTCTTGTGCAGCCTTTTTCTGCTATGTTTACCCCATTTCCAATCAGCCCCTTAGTCATGTATTTACTGAATTACATGGTTGTGCTGGGGAAGCTGCACTTTTGCCTTATGATTGCTGTTCCTAATTAAAATAATTAGAGACAGTGTCAACAGATGGTGCTGAAGAGCAGCAACATCACCCTGGACTGCTGTACCATCAAAAATATTCCAGAGAACAGCAACCACTGTAAACAGCTGTTGATTACATAAACTTTCACTGACAGGTACTTCTGGAGATATTGCACTGTTTCCACGCATCAGTACATTATAAACTTTGGTATTTGTTTTGTTACAAAACATTGTAACATCTCAAATAAACATCAACATTTCATTTTGTACAATAATAATACATCTCTATAATTTTTTAAGCCATCTTCTTTAATGCCTTCTTTGGAAGTTGTCTGTAATGTAGTCTCAATTCATGTTGTCTGCTCCTTTGGTGTACTCTGAAGACTGTGATACTATGATTTATGGGGATGAAACACACATTTCACCTGTAGTGCCAGTGATCTTTCTGCCTTGTTGCACAAGCTCTGCTCCTGGTACTGACACAGGGAGACAGGCTGGAGATGAGCTGGTGAAATAAAGTTTATTTTGAATAGGGTGATGTCATGGGCCTGAGTTCAGTGATACTGACCCCAGACCATACATTTAAGATGAAAATATATCAACTGCTCCCAGCTGGCACCCTAACAAAAATACAACAGTTTTGAAGGGCATGGAAACCTGCTTTTGGAGGCTGTTTACTCTCAGAGAGCTCTGAGAACTGTAACTTCCTTCACATTTTATATATCCAAGAGCCAGTTCATGAAAATAAAGTCAATCCTCCTACTTCCAGAAGGGATGAATTAGTGTGTCACTAATTGAGTCCTAACATCTCTATTGCTTTGAGAATTTAATATCAAGATTGTAAAGAAAAACTGTAACATTACTAAAACCTATACCTTTTTCTGGTTTGGGCTGGGATAGAGTTAATTTTCTTCCTAGTAGCTGGTACAGTGCTGTTTTTCACTCGTGAGCAATCAGATGCAATATGTTGACCTGTGTTGTACAAGAAATCAGATTTTTCCTTCTGGCTCTTTCCTGTAAAATTTATAACTTTCAGGCTTGAATGCTCTTATACAAGAGAAAAATTAAATTGTATCAGGAGAGAAGTAAAGGATGCACATTTTAGATACCACTGTACACAAAATCTTGTTGAACCAGCCACAGGCTTCTCACAGCTGCTAAGAAAATCTCTCTGCCCCTCTTTCATCTCTCACATAAATTGTAAGTTTCAGTTTGTATAGCCCCTTATGACAAGACACCAATGTCCATAAGAATGGGACACTGCACGTGGTTTTTGGATCTCTAGGTTTAGCTTGACTCCACCCAAAACAAGCAAATTCAATAAATAAATATTGGCATCTCCAAGGGAGAGCTGAATTGTTCCTTCCGAGGGCTGCAAAGAGAGAGCTTGAGAGGGTGAGGCGCCAATTCCTTGGATGTTGTTTGTCTGATGAATCTTTGTTTAGGTGTAGCCTCAAGTAAACATTAAATCTGCAACATCACAGCTCATCGGATTCTCATAAGGTATAACACTGCAATTGCTGTATTTTGGTGAAAGAACAAACCAGTCCCAGGATCCTTCACTCTGCATTTTTAGGAATCTGTCTGCTTGCTCAAAATTGTTCATGATTGATCACAGAGCATGTGCAGCTTCTGTCAAACCTCCTAAATTGATTGAAATAGATAGTTCCAAGACAAGCAAACATATAAGACAATATCCCACAATAAATGGTGTGAATGAATGGTGCAGACAAGAACTGATGTGCTTGCTCCAGACATCACATCTTCCAGAACTATGTGCGACCAAGAAAAGGTCAAAAACCTTAAAATAGCTGATGTCCACAAGCCCGTCCTCTCCCTCAAGCTCTAGAGATGTTAGGACTCAATTAGTGACACACTAATTTTTTACTTCCCAACACACCGTGACATTTTGATGCCAGATAACTTTTGCTGTTTTGTAACCAAACCTTGGAGGAAGGCTGGATGTGACATTTTTATTTGGATTCTTGTGTTTAATGCTAATGACAGATGGATTCTTTTTTTCTCCAGCTTATTCCAATATTCCAGAAAGATTTATGTTAAAGACTCACCCAGGCACTTTGTCTCAGAGGTACCAGAGGATCTGGCACGTGATTTGTTAACCTAACTTTTGTTTCTCCATGAGCAATACATGCGTCACTTGTGCTCTGAAGCAATGCATCTGCAACAATCTGCACCCATTTCCTTCTGATTCATGGGACAAACAGCAAGGATGACAGACGTATCTGGCCCCCTCCAACACAAAGTGGGTTAGAGGGATCAGCATCCCGTGCCGAGGACTCCTCAAGATCAGGCTTCAAATACTTCATGTGCCCAGAGCTTGGACCACACGATGGTGTGATGTAGAGCTCTCCTACAAGTCAATTTTGTCTCCACTCCCCCCAGACAGCCATTCCATGGTGATGCAGTAGAAATTTAAGGTGATGAAAGGCAGGACACTAGGTGTACATGACCATCAGCATGTGGCTGGCCACCATCCCAAGCTGCCAGAGGAGGCCCCTGCATCTAGCAGGATCACAAGGAGATAAATGGGAGCCATCGTGAGGATGGGAGATAAATGGGAGCCATCATCATGGCAAGAGCACAGAATCATTGACAGAAGGACTGACAAAAAGATATCAACCTTGTTCTTACTGAGAACTTGAAATCCAGAACTTGCCACATTCTTGGTGGCATTAGCACACGTGAACCTGAGCTACCCCACAATATGCCAGGAAATCTTTTGCATGGCATAAAATCGCATCATAAGAAATTAAATCACAGCCTGTATCTGTGGACAGAGTTTTAAAGTTTTCAACTCAGAATATAAGTGTCAAATCACTAAGATGTCCCAGTGTCTGTGCTGGGGAATCTGAGCTGCCCAGCACTGCTCCCCTCTCCTTGCAGCTCAGCAGAAGTCCTGTCTGGCCCAATTGGCTTGAAGCAGATTCCAACCTCCTAATACAGTGAGATTTTAAAAGCCTTGGAAGAAAAAAATCCAGGCTGTGCCTAGAATCTCATCTATTTTTTACACAATTTTGGTTTCATTGGTCTATATATTGAGAAGATGACCTCCTGCCTGAGCACTCACACCAGTCCTGTGTTTTGAAGACTGGCCAAAGCCTGAGTCAATGTACTTTCAGATAAAATCTATGTTATGTTACACTGATCATATACCACATAATTTTAGAAAACAAAATAAATACCATCCCCCCTCAAAAGGAGCATTCTACATGGGAAGAGGACCCAAATGCTTTCCATAAAACATCAGCACATGTTCACCCTTCTGTGCATGAAGTACACTGTGAAAGAGCAATGACTGTTGCTGTAGTATCTTTGAACCTTCGTTTTCCTATTGCTAAATAACAATCAGGTAAGATTATTCCTGGAAAATTTTAGGCTTGAATAACCCACATCAGAAGCACAAACCCCGTCTGTGTCATTTGACCACCAGGATCTTCCAAAAAATGTTGTATTTCCTTCTAGAGCAAAGCTTAGCCAGTAAAAGGATTATTTAGTTGGCAAAATTAATGGAAACAATTTTGAGCAGTAAAGAAATCCTAGCTTAAAAAATAAGAAAACCAAGACCAATTCTCCAGCTGCTGAATACTTTATTCTTTTTTTACTTCATACATCTGAGCTATGAAGGCTTGTACAAAATATAAAATAAAATAAAACCCCAGTATGGTTTTACAGATCTTAAAACTGCAGCCTTGTATTTTCTAAACATTTATTGTAAATATAAATGTAGAAAATTGTCAGTGTATCTACTGAAAGCACCTAACCTTTTGGATATTATAACATTATTGTTGCCATGAGAATTGGCTTAGGTGATTCAATTTTTTGAAGAAATGCCAATTTTATTACAAATCTTTCAGCAGAAATGTGTCCTGTTTCAGGGAGAAATTCACTAAGAAGTTAACTTTCATTCAAACCTTTTTGCTTTCTCATCCAGAAAAGAAACCCCACTTTCAGCTCTACTGAAGAGAGGAAGAGCTTGCCTTTGCCTCCCCCACAGCTAACAGGAATGCAGCAAACAAAAGGCCACAGAGAGAAACAGGAGGAATTGTAAAAACACGTACTTAAACTTCCCATACTAGAAAAATAAAAAATAAAATACAGGTAGCAGCCCCAGCGGCGACAGGGAGTGCAGCAATATGAAGATACAAACATTTGGGTGGAATGCAGGCAGCAAATCCTTCCATAGAGGAATGAAGTCCACTGGCACCTAGAAGGTGTATGAATGTACTATGGCTTGCAGGACCAGGCCCTGTGAGAAGCTGAGCAGCTCTTGCAAGATGCTATCTGAGGGCACTCTGCACCGAGGGGTGGAAACCATGAAGCCCTCAGACAGCATCATGTAGATTTAGGTCCCTAATGTAATATAAAACATATTTGCTCCCCATGATGTGACCTGAGAGCTTGCTTTGGCTTAGTGTCTTTCCCCAAGCATTTGTTGTTAAGTTAATTAAGCACTTAAAAATAACAGTCTCTCACTTTCCAGAGACTCCACATAAATACTAATCTGTCTTTGTCTAAAGGCCAGATTTTCTGCAAGGGCAAATCAGTACAGTTTCACTGATTGAGGATCTGGCCTTAAAAGACTATCGAGTGCATAAAACCCAGCACAGTATGACATGTGCCTTGGCAGTAGGACAGTTCTTTGGATTAATATTTGAGGGAAATTCGGAAATTAAAAAAAAAAGCTCTGTTTTGAAGTGCTGCCATTTCTTTAATCAGTGCTGAGCACCAGGGCTTCTCCTCTGGTGAACTGCACTGTTACGGCCGGGGTGTCACTGTCGCTCTCCTCGAGCTTTAGCGCGGCGTTGTCCATGCCGGTGCCGCCGGGCTGCGGCAGCTCCGTGGGCTCCGCCGTCCCAGTAGGAGTGGAGATGTACAGCATGAAGCCCGCCATGATGACAACAAAGGACACGATGTAAAGACCTGAAAACTGGCAGAGGAGAGAAAGAGAAACATTAAGTCGTGCCTGATGTAAGAACATGCCAAGGCTGCCTTGTTTCAAGAATGTGAAAGCTACCTTTCCTTGTTAAAAATATTTTAATGAGGATTATCACCATGAGCCGGATTTGGGTCTGAAAAGCAAAATTCAACAGCTCTATTTACTTAAAGACTTGGGCCACTGGCTGATTTTCTCTGCATCTCATTCCCAAGACTGTTGGACAAGGAGTTTCCTCAGGTCTACATACAAGAATCTTAACAGAGAGAACAAATGGGTGTAAACACAGTCATACTGAATGAAAGTTGTTTGCACACATGAATGCTGAAACACTCTACCCCTGAAAGAATTTAGATCCAGCACGTTCAAGTATTTCAGGTTCTGGCAAGAGATGAATCTCTGTGCTATTGCAAGTCACCAGAGCAGCTGGCTCTCTGCACAGATCTCTTACCCATCCGCAGGGCTAGATGAGTGTTATTGCTGGATCAAAACCAGTTTGCTCTCTACACCCAGCAGATTCTTTAAAGGACAGGGGCTCAGGCTCCTTTTACAAGATTGGTATTTGCAAGCTGTGAAGCAAATACAAATTGCAGAGGTACATCAGGCACTCTATTGTTCATCTGCCTGTTAAAATTCCAGTAATTGCCAAGATTCATCCATCTTGACAGAAAGACAAATATTTACTTCATAACACCAGATTCAATAATACCAAGTGTTGAAGTTATCCATAGCCAGGAACACTTTTCAGCAAGTTTATTAAAATCCTCCATATTCCCTTTGTCAAACCACACAGATTAAACACTAGGAGGAATGACACAGCACATCCTACATACCTCTTGTCAATATCCTCTAACTTCCTTAGCTTTCTTAGACATGCTTGAAAAATGTTTTAGTTAATCAGGATGAAATGAATGGTAGGACTAGACAGTGGACTCTCCTCCAAAAAAGACTGAGTCATCTACAATTAAGGCATTGCAATTCCTAGCTGGCATCAGTTGGCTTGGAAACTCTTGGATGGCAGCACACAGAAGGAAAAGCAGACTGAAATACAGTAAAGTACCCACAGTTGAGTTAAGTACCCTCTCTCCTCACCTTGTTGGCTGTTTGCCTGGAGGAGCTTGGACTCAAGCGTTCACTCTGCACAGGAGGAAGCATCAAGCTCTGAACTATCCCAACAGAGGCGGCAGGATCACACCTGGTCACACCTCTCCCTGACCTGTTCCCAGCAAATGGGCAGAGCCTGGGGCTGTATCCAACCACCTGCACAAATTCTCCAGCCTAAGGCCCCGAGGACCTGAGGCTGGGCAGTCACAGGAACTGGAGACCCCTCTCACACTGCAGTGTGCACAAGGCTGGAGGTCAATTCCTCCAGGAGTGGATACAGCCACCAAGGCAGGGTGCCAAAGCTATTGCAGTGCAGCTGTGACTCAAGGTCTGCCTGTAAATTTGCATTTATTGACACTGGTGAAGATTACCCATGCTGCTCCATCAGGCCTACACTCTTTTTTTTTTTTTTCTTTTGAGGAGAATGCAGTGGTTTTTCCTGGGTCCGTCCGTCCGTCCTTCCTTCCTTCCTTCCTTCCTTCCTTCCTCCCTCCCTCCCTTCTAATATTGCAACAGCTTTATTGCTTCAGACACTGATTTCACTCATACTTTGTGCAGCTGATATCCCCATTCCCACTGCTGAGCCTAGAGAGAACTTTAAATGTTACTGGAGGACTGTACCTCCATCTAGTGTCTGTTTGTGCAGTACACTCCCTTCTACAGTGGTTCACAGAACTAATGCATGTGAAGATCTTTCTCAATATCACTTGAGGGATTACAGGTATCTATATAATGAATTCATTAGGAAGCACAGCAAGGATTCATTATGGAGTAAAAGGGAAAAAAATTAAAAAGAGTTCAAAACAGCCATAAAAAATTCACATTTCACTAAAAACAGACATGACTGGGGCCGAAAAGTTAAGTGCATTAGCAAAACACTGTGCACGAGTCAAAACTTTATCAATTCCTGGGCCTGGTCTCTGCTGTAGCCACTGATTGTGGTCCTTCTGTTTGTTTCAGAGCAGGCTCAGACCATGGCAATTCAGAGCTCTCCATGGCTCTCTTCACTCTACAGCCCAGCCAAGCCTCCAGCAGCTTGTTGTGAAATATCCCATGATAATGGGGAATACAGAGCAATTCCCTGTATTTTTGCTTGTAGAGTCCTGTGTCCAGAGTGCTTTTTAATCCAGCAAACATCCTACTTGGTTTCTTTGCCCCATAGGTAAAGCAACTATGTGGTTAACTTGGCAATAAGATTTTCTACTGTTAATGTCAAAATTAAGCTCTCTCAGTTCATGGTTATCTCAAATAACAGATGAGATAATTACATCTCGGATCCTCTAATTACTAAAGATGTGGCATTATTATTGCTCTCCTTTTTGCTACTTCATTTTTTCTAACCCCAGATGCGAGTTTGTCGCCCTGCTTTTCAGCCTTCTAAATTGGAGTAAGAATTTTCTCACACACTTTCATGTAATCAAAGCGATGCTTTTTCATAAACATCTATATTGTTTACATTCTTCTCTGTAGGAGGAACAATTGATGGACACTTTTTCAGACCACTGAAAGTGAAGAGGTTGAACCTCAGTCTTCCAATGTGGTCTCTTTTCTAGAAATCTATACAAACTGAAAGAAAAAATTAAACTTCCTCTTTTCCTGCTCTGACTCCGCTGTGGTCACTGCGTCTCCCTCCTGACGGTATTGCGCCATAAGTTCCTATTGCAATAAATATCTGAAGTTCTCTCAACACAATCCTAAAGTCTTCACCTGTTCATTTTTCCTTTTGGTACCAGAATACCATGTCGTTAGCAATTATGAGATGGCCTGCTCCCAGAAAAACCTCTTCCCAAAATAAGCTAAAAACCTAAAAAAAAAAAAATTTGATATATCTCTTCCAAATCTCTTCTTCCTCTTCACTATTACAAATATGAATTTATAATCGCTTCTTGTTAAGCTATCTGGGTGCAAAAATCCACATTTGGAAGTGACTTAGAAAGGATTTAATTGTTAGACCATATGCATCGTTTGCTTCCTGCATTCATTTTTAATGGATACTTTGTAGTTTGGAGCAAAGTTTGGAACCCAAAACAGGGAGGAAAGCTGAGCTAAGAGACTCCTGAAAAGGAAAATCTAGTTGCTGTCAGACCCTACCATTACCAGACTCTGCACTGCCTTCATCTTCAGAAAACAAGTCTGACCTAAAAGCTTCTGGCTGAAAAGAAAGCAACCACATGGAATAATACAAATTAAGTTCCTAAGCAGAGTTCACAAGCTTCTCACTCAGCCCTTCCAGTCACTGAGTGGCTGACTCAATTATTCCAATTACTTTAATGAGCTAGATTCTCACAAGTGATTCTGGATGAAAAGTAGAGGGTGGAATGAAATCCTTTTAGCACTGTCATTTAGCTTGAGTAGACACTGCCAAAAATATTTTAGAGCACAATAAAAGTAACTGCCTTTTGGAGAGTGTACAGAATAACACATTTATCTGTATTTTTTCAGATCCTTTAGTCTCTCCTTAGCAGCAGCCCTTAGAGAGCTTGGTTCTCATCCCAAAATGTGAGTAATGAACAGATTAAACT
Organism: Cettia cetti; assembly: GCA_013401135.1. Classification (NCBI taxonomy): domain Eukaryota; kingdom Metazoa; phylum Chordata; class Aves; order Passeriformes; family Sylviidae; genus Cettia; species Cettia cetti. The sequence goes on along the minus strand of VZUI01038014.1, from coordinate 15,570 downwards.
TCTAAAAGAAAATATTACTTTCTGAAAATCAAACTGGTCCTCTTTCAGACACCAAATGCCTTTCAGGACAGGGAGATCCAAACCCTCCCCTTGGACACTTGGAGTAATGAACCAGATCTAACATATAGTTCCACAATAGGCTTTCAGTGAGAACTCTACTATTGGAACACCTCAGGAAATTATTTACTATCTCTTAACATTAACTTAGTCCTTCAAGTGTGAAATGGTTTGAAAATGGCTCTCTGGCTAATGGTGCAAGGCTCTGTCATTAACTAACACAACTCCTGCTGACTGACACCTGACAACAATGAATAACAGAAGCTGCAGAAATATGCAGGTGCCAATGACTGTTCCGGGGCTTTTAAGAACATTGCGCTTGACTTATAATTTTGGAGTAGAAACGTAACTGAAAGAATGTGAAAGTGAAGGAATGAATGTACTCACATTGTAGAAAAACAGGAAAAGCCCAAAGAAGAGACTGTAGAGATCTGAAGTCAGAATCCCCAGGTTGACAGAGGTTGCGCTGGTAACTTTCATCACGACTGGCATGAAGCTGTACAGCGCAAACATGCACAGGGCAAAGACTGTGAACAGTAGTGCTGCAAAACAAGGTGACAAGTTACCCCTCAGGCACAGAACCATGATTTTATAGAGCACTTCTTCAGATGCTTTAAAACTACGCATTTTTCTCTCCTAAAAGATATGGCAATGTACATGTAACAGAAACATGAAAGATTACCTTGTATTGCAAGAATGACTGTACCTATACAAGAAAGCTCTCGTTCATTCTTACATAACGTAAGAGCTGACTGAAGAAATTTAGAACCACATTTCTTGACAAGGTTTAGTTCTGTTCAGGTCAAAATGTGTCAATTTTTCCTGTACTTCATTTAGGAAGGACAACAGACAAATGTTCTTGTGATGTTTCAACAACAAACACCTCAGAAATTAAACAGGTTCCATTTTAATTATTTCAAGTTATATGTAGAATGCAAAACCTGTTTTAATGTTCAATCCTGCAGATCCTCTCTCTTTGCTGAGCTGCAAAGCTTGAAGAAAATAAACTTGTGAAATATAGTATTAATGCTGCTTGTTATTCAGAGAAAGAAAAGAGAAGCCCCACCATTTAAAGTCTAAATGATTATAATTTTCCAGTGTTCTGTAACATGTAAATTATTTTGTCATACACATACCAACTTCCCAGTTCCACTGAGTTCTCATTATCTCCCTACGTTCCACAATGGTTCTAGAGTTAGAGAAAAGATAAAATATAGTAAAAAAGAGAAAAAAAATCATACTCAAATACAGAATTTAATTACTAAATATGTAAGAAACATTTTGATTTATAAGCCATTCTTTTTTTGTTTCATATTTTACTGAATGACACTAGCTCAAACACCTAACAAGCATGAAAAAAGACATGAAAATTAAAGTGCCTGAAAGTCAAAAGCACTGTTATTTAATTCTTATGCCTTCTTCACAGGTGTTTTCAGTGATTCAGTTTTATTTGATATACCATTTGAGGAGATTATTTACTATAATGATGAGAAATGAAGACTATATAATTCATTAGACAGACTTAAGTTCATCAGGTCTATTACTCAAATGTGGTTATTTGTAAGAGTATACATGTCTTCATTTTGAATTTGAGTGTACTATGGAAGATCTCCTGCTAACAATTATCTCCTAATCTTTTCCACAGAGAAAATCCATTAAGAAATACATTCCTACAAACAGTCTCAGCATACTGAGTGTCCTCACAAACATCAACAAAATCAAAAATACAGCCAAGTATCCTATGTGTTCAACTGCAGGATTTCAGCTTTAGAACTGCTGTAATAAGAGTAGTGCACATAAAAAGGATATAAAACAGATGCTGATCAGCAACAAAAATCAATTCAAGTGGAAGGAATCCCATAGAGGCCAAATACAGATGTAACAAAGAATTTAATAATATCATTTCAGAGTATACAAGCAATCATTTGTAGTATATTCTTAATTAGTTTTAAAATAAATATTAGATCCTTACAGCTGTAGACCGCTGATAATAGTCCCAAACAAGCCCACCATTCCTAGAAACTCCACTCTGCTCAGATTTTTCACAATGTATTCCTCACTCACATTAGAAATGGCATACAAAGAAGAACCAAGAAGCACTAAGACATCTCCAATCACCACGTCACTACCTGTACAGAAATATTAATCCACAATAAGGGTAATGCTGCAAACACTTTTTAACTTTCCTTAAAAAAGCAAACAAATTTATCTTGAACATCTCTATCTTCCTAGCTCGTTCCAGGGGAAGGGGGAAGGAAACCCTTCCTGTGTGTGCAGGAGTGTCTAAGCACAGACTGCTGCCTGCTCACCTCACCCTGCACAGTGTGGAGTGAGTTACACCCAGAATTTACATGTCATCCCAGCCAAGACACTGCTGCATCATCTGGTCCAATCCTATTTCTGCTGACCTCAGGCACTGTAGGGAATTGAGCAAATTCCCAGTTGGAGATGCTCTCTGCTCTCTGCATTTTGAGAATATTGTCCCCACTTTTGCAGTAAGGCCTGATTCAAGGCTTGCTAAAATCAGTCTATTGATTTTGGAGGACCTGGACCCAGGTTTACGACATGTCCTAAGCGGGCACTGCAGACGGGTGGTACCGTGTGCCCTGCTGCAGTGTATTTATACTGCAGATGGGACTCCCCGTGCTACAATCACTCACCATTAAATGTCTCTGAGCATCAGCTAAATAGCAAGAGGATCACTGCCGTTTAAATCCTTCAATTGGTTGAAAATTTCCTTCCCTAAGCAATCACTAACAAATTATGCCTAAAATATGAGGGTAAGCAGCAGTAAGGATCCCCAGGTCAGCAAACAAAGCACAACTGCCTAATGTCTCAGGGAAATATTCTCCTCTCTCCAGGATACTTGTACCACATAGCAGTAAAGCTAGTCTTATCTCTGTGCTGCCTGATGAAGGCAATGCCCTGAAATTTACCTTCTCTCATACCCTCTGGCTCTGAAAATTCAAAATTCTTATTGAAAATAAAATCACTATGATATGAGTTGATTTAGGCATCTGTCATAGAGAAGACAAGACCTGCCCTTATCTGCACCCAGTTGTTTCCTGGCCCCAGAGCCCAGCCTCCCTCGCAGAGGTCCCAGAAAGCCTGGCATCCTGCCCCACCTCCTCTTGCACTCCCATAGTAAGCCCCTGCTTTCCAGGCTGTGACCCTGGGGACACACGGACCATTTCTGTTGGGTCTGCCAAAGAGAACTCTGAGAAGTGAGCTGCTGTGAGCGACTTTTTATGTGGTACTTGCACCCAGAGAAAGTGGCAAATCAGAGAAGTCTGGCTGCCAGCAGGTCAATACTGTATAAACAAGGTTTGCAGGGAGAGGCAGCTTCTTCTGTTAAACCATCTCACATGACAGTCAAAGTGAACAAGCTTTCAGGAATGAGACTTTCCATCACATTGTCTAATGAAAGCAGTACATTGTCTATTGAACAATTTAAACTTAACACAAGTGGTTTTGGTTTTTTTTAAGGTGGGAGCAATATCCAAACATACATGCAAAGAAATTCCACAGTTCCCCATAAAATCAACATCTCCTCTTCCTGGACAAGAAATAAAAATAGTAACATGTTCTCTTTTAAAACAGAACAGTAGCTACTACTATTTCTGCTTTACAAGTTCCTATCCACAGCAGGAACCATCTCTCTGCTCTTTCCCCCCACAATAAAGGACTCCTTACCTTCACCCTCCGGCCTCCCTGCCAAAATGTCTGCACCCACCATTGCTCCCACACCCAGCAAACAGATGGCAACAGCAACAAAATGTATCAGCCTGTATCTTGCTCGGAGAATGAACCACGACAAAGCCATCAGCACAGGAATCCCAAAACAGTCCAGGAGCTGTGTGTACAGAAAAATTGTTTGAGTTAGAAATCCACCCCAAATCTGGACTGCAAGATCCTGAAAGCAAATGCACAGGATCTTATTTCCAAACATCAGATGTTAAGGAAACCTGCAGAGCAGCCCCAGTAGATTTAAGAGAGAGGTGAGACCACATTTCACCATTTAAAGCATTTTGCAAGTGAAGGAGGAGCTGGAACAGGGGTCCACTTTCTCTTGGTAGGAAAGCACTGATTTAGAAACTCTTCTAATGATGGATCTAATCAATATTTGCAGCTTCACAAATGAATGCTAGGATGTTGCTCTGAAACAGCATTGCTCCCCAGGGCTCCATGTACAAAAATATGGAAGAACTATTGATGGGTACAAGTAATCTGATTTTACATTGACATGACTGTGACAAGGACCTGACCCTGCAGCTTTGGGTTTGATGCTCTGATTTATATTTCCTTTCTTTATTTTTCTCTACATGTTTCTATGGATCTTTGCTTTGCTGTTAGACCCACCCATAGAACCACAGAACTGCTTGGATTGGAAGAGACCTTACTCGGGTTGGAAGAGATGCTTCCTGTACTCCTTTAGTACAGGAAGCATCAAGAGTTAGCTGTGTACTTAATACAGAAGAATATACACTGCTGTATATGTGCTAATCATAGTTTAATATTTAATTCAATGAAATAAATTCTGTTTCTGAATTTGTCAAAGGAAAGAAAAGGTGTATTTTCTGACATGTCTCAGTAGAGTGCCACAGAACTACCTAAGGGAACAGCCTACAGCAGAACATATAGTCAACTTCCCAAAGATTCCTCAGAAATTACTCTCCAATGTCAGCCCTTAAAACTTGGCCACTTGAAGCCCCAACAAAATATGTCCAGATCAGTAGGACTGGAGCATAATCCCTGCAATCATGACAAGAGCCCTTAGTTCTTAATGCTCATTTCCAGACTCTGCCTGCCTCAGTGCACCACTGCAGTCGACTTCTGTGCTGTGCCACTGCCCCCAAGGGCTTCAACCAAACTTAACATTTTGATGATAAGCCTGGTTTTACTTGTTCATAACTATACATAGTAAAGTCCTAGAAGCATAGTGCTAAGAGCAGCTACTAAAGATTAAATCCTAACAGTGCCTCTAATCCTTCCATTTGTCTTTGCTCCTAGGATTGCTTGTCCAGTTTGTAAAGAATATCAAGTGTAAAAGTACTTCTTCAGGCTGTACTATGAGACATTACAACTGAGTCCCAATATGTGATACCAAGTGTTTCAATACAATTTTACACCATGGAAAATACCACACTGTGACTTTCTTGTCACAGGTCTTGTTCTCTATCTTACCTTTAGTCTAGACTGAAGAAAACTCATTTCCTTCATATTTAAATGTTTTTACTAGTATCAAACAACAAGAAATGCTGCAAGCATTAGAAAGTAAAGTTTTTACCCCTCTGGTGGTAGATACCTCTTCTACTAATAAGTGAGCTTTCACTTCCCATTAACTGAGATGTCAGCATGTAGCCTTCCAACCTCCCAGCAGTTTTTCAACTCAAAGAGTAGAAACCCTTTAAAAAACATCTTAATTAGGATGTAAGGGAGTAGTACATAATGAGCCAGAAGCTCTTTCAGTAATGCCAGATGTGGAATTGTTGCATCCTGACCAAGAACACACTGTAGAACAACAGCACCATGGTTAGAGGACTTGCAGCCAGGACACACAGGCACCGAACGATGAAGAACACACTCTGGTAATCTGTTCCAGGAGACAATTACTCTCAATCACAGACAGATGAAATCAGATTTCCAGCTACTGGATCTTACCTTCCCTTCATCTAGTAGTACATTACCAAGCTCTTCTGTACAGGATCAAGATCAAAGAGGTGCAAAGCAGATGTAATACCACGATGAATTGTGTCAATGGAACCAATTAAAAGAATAAAGTTTATTTATTGAGGTTTTACAACATTTGCAGCAATACTGTGGTACTGACTACTATTTCCAGTAGAGCCTACTCAAACTCTCATCTTATTCAATTCTAGCCTTTTTAACAAGGGGGATAGAAAACAGATAATCTGGTAATTTGATTTATGAATGTTTTGACTCAAACCACGCTTTGACCACACTGTTTATAGGGGATTTTAAAAGCAGGGTAAATTATTAAAAGATGTTTTAATACATGGTTAATAAATTACCATAGACAGTTGGAGGTAATTGGTTTGCTTATAATTGCCAGCTTCAGATAGTTTTGTAAGCAAGAAAGCTCAACTGCCTATCCTGCTCCTTCCCCACAAGTCTCCCTCAGGGCAGCCTCCAGCTGAGCCCCAGGGGCTCATCCTATATTTTCTCCTATTGAGGAGAAAACTCTTCCATCAGCTGACAATCTGTCAATAGTTGCCTGAAAAACATTTCTACCTGAATTACCTACAGAGTGAATGCTAAATGTGCCCAATAACATGTCAAAAACATCAAACCACAGCTATACTGCTTGGTTTTTTTGCAATAAATCACAGAATTGTTATCACAGAATATCCTGAGTTGAAAGGGACCTATCAGGATCTTTAAGACCAACTCCTAGCCATGCACAGCACCCCCACCAGAATCATACCATGTGCCTGTTGTTCAAATACTTCTTGAACTCTGTCAGGCTTGGTGCTGTGATCACTTCCCCGGGTAGCCTGCTCCAGTGCCCAAACACCTTCTGAGTGAAGAACCTTTTCCTGATATCCAACCTGAACCTCTCCTGACTGAGCTTTGTGCCACAATAGGTGGTCAAACCACAGCACAGTCAAGTCCTGCCACAGGAAAAAAGGAAACTATCAGCAAGGAGTATCCTGGCACTGCCTCAGCCACAGACAAACAGTCCAGTTGTGGACCAAAGTGTTCTTCTGTTTTTACCAACAAATGACAGCTGCCATCCCACTGTTATCACCTTAAAAATCTCCAAATCCCTCCTGTAAAATGCTATTTGCTATTTGATATCTAAAGGGAAACCAGTTCTGCCTCTGTGTGTGTATGTGACAAAATACATGGAAGTTCCTTGCTGAGCTGAAAAAAACTTATCTTTGAAGTTACATTTCATAGTGGTGAGCTGAAGCTCCAGCCAGACAGCATTTCAACAATGATTACACTGCATTTGGGAAGGTGCCATAAACCCTTGTGTTGTTTTTAGTTGCTTGGGCATCCACTCACAGCCAGTACTGCAGACAGGCCATCAGGCTGGGTGCTCTGAACCACAGGTACTGATGTAGCAGCAAAAAGTGCTTGCCAAAAACAAAAAGAAAATGCCTTGCACTAGAGCAAATCACAGGCTTTTGTTGTGTTGGTTTTTTTTGGTTTTTTTTCCTGAATCTCATTTCCGACAATGGTGAGAAGCTGGTGACTTCAGAACATGTGCAAGAAACCTCAGGGCAACAAGCAATTGCAACAAAATTACAATTACTGAACTGACACAAAGCAGCATCAGTCACAAGGTTGCCATAAGGCAAAAAAGCTCTGAAAATGCTTGAGTTTTTGGCAACTGGACAGGACAATCTATTATAACTATTCTTAATTTTTATTAAAGAAATCATGGGAATAGCTTTACTAGTTCTGAGAACTTGGATCAAAGTCCTGGCTTGTTCAGCTGTGAAATATAAGGTCAAAGTGTCTCACTTACCAGCTTAACTTGATCTTGAGACTGAAACAAGCCACTCATAAAACTTCGATTTCTTAGGCATTATTTGTAAGGAGATTAAAGACCTAATGAGTCATAACACATAAGTATGAGGTGGAAATGTGACAAAAAAACCCAAGAGACACAACTGGTCTTCACCAGTGCAAAGAAAACTTACTGCAATTCTCTGAAGGGAGTCCAGACTGCAGGAGTTTATTGCTTTATAGGTAATTCCCTTAAACATTAACCCCTACTACTGTGTCTTTGTAAAACACTGACACCTAAACTCCTTTCCAACTAACAACCTAGTCTTCATGTTACTTTTTTTTTTTTTTTTTAAATTCATGAAAGTGGGGCCATGACCCCAGCCACAGATCTCCACCACTGGTAACAGCAGGAGACATGAACTGGCACAACCTGGACACATTCCCTACTTGCTCATGCACCATTCTCCCCGTGTTCCCACAGCAGCTGTGAAGTCACACAGTGAGTTAACTTGGGCCTGACACAGCTCACCAACAATACAGCCAAAGGCAGGGTTACCCCCGCTTTGCTCAGTGTTCTGAATCAGTTTGTTCAAGGAAACCGGCCCTGCAAGCTCAGGAGTCTGCAGCTGGAGGGAAGAGGAAAGCACTGACTCTTCCAGCAGCTTTTGTAGAGTGACAAAGAAACCCCAGCTTTAGCCCTTCTATTTATGGAGCTTTTTCAGAACCCAAGACTTATCCTACTGCAGCAATGCAGCTTCCACCTCTTCCAGAGAGGGCCCTGAGCTGCCACATCAGAAAGCCACGAGGCTGGCTCCTCACGGCATGGGCAGCAACACTAGTTGACATTCAGTGTGTCCTCGCAGGTAGGGTTACACTTCACACTGCCTCCTGCAGCTTCTAGGACTAGGCAAGAGATCCACCTCACTGTCATCAGCAAGAACCTGCACTGAGTGACTGTTATCTGGTCATAAATCTTTATTTTGTGTCAGGAGAAAAAACTGAGTGGATATCAGCAAACTCTTAGAAGTGCTTTTATCAAAATAATTAGGGTTCAACTCAAGAGCTGGCACAGGGTAATACCAGCCAATCTTCTCTGCTTCCTGGAAAGGTTATTCCTGATAGAGGATGCTTTTCCCTGTACTGCAGAGAGAAAATAGATACTGGAAAGTTCTTTTCAGGCTTAAATAGCTTCCATGTCTGTCCTATGAATCTCATTTTAGAAACCAGTCCAAAACTGCAATAAAAGCAACAGCTCAAAAAGAGAGACCGGTCCTTACCTGCACACTTGTGAGGGTTGTATATTGGTAGGCTTTTACAACCACATAATTGGCTTCAACATCAACCAGTCCCAAAAAAACATACTTCCACCACCTCTGTTTCAAAATCTGCCAAAGACTGTGACTGCCTGTTTGGAAGAAAGCAGCAATCAATATGTTTCTTTCCAACCAAATGTTGCATGGGAATTTTGCTTTTTAGAAGCATAAATAATACCAAGGTTGACTTTGCCTGCCCCTGCTTAAGATACAATAACAGGAAACACAGCCTGGGAGGAGACGATGCAAATAGTGAAAAGCACAGAAATTCTTCCACATGAAGAAAAACACAGCAGGACTAGAATTGTGTAAAGTGTAAATGTGTAAGACTAGGAGGAATACTAAATAGCCTCTGGTAACAAAGTGTGATACAACAAAGCTTATTTTTCCTAATATAACAGAGGACTTCAAACCAAAGAGCACAAAACTAAACAGATACAACATCCTATCAAATTAAATGCACATTTAACCTGTGAAGTCTGTGTAGCACGGAACTTTAAAAAAGGAACTTTTAAAGCAGGAACTTTAAAAACTAGGATGACTATTGAGGTCTTTATTTTCAAATTCTGAAAGGAAAATGTAAAAAGAAAAAAAAAAACCGATGAACCATAATCTCCCATCCCATATCTCACATACCAGTCCTAAATGCCAGCATTGTTGTATAAACTAGAAGCAGCAAAACATAGTTGATGAAACTTTGCAACATTGGCGTTCTCACTTGGTATTTTTCTGCCAGGTACTGGCTTGTAACAGCAGTTCCACAGATAAACAAGGAGACCAGCTGGCCCAGAATTATAGTTTTCCAAATATGCCTGTGAACATAAAAAGACAAAACAGAAAGATTAGAATTAAACATTCAAGTTTCTAAAAAAATATTTGCTAGTTTTACAGGGGAAATGCCGTTCTTTTTAGACTGACACTATATTCTTTTTCTACTCCCTACCAGTGTTGCCCTGATCTACAGGTAAGCAGGGTTTTGTGTACACAGAAGGTCTAGTCTGACCTCAGGACAGCCAAGTGAGAAATGAGGCCAGCTCAAACCACCAACCATGGAGACTTGCAAGGATCTTCAAACAGGTCATTTGAGCAGACTTTACCCAATAGCAGGTCCTATTCTTATTAAGCAGGTTTTGAGTTAAATCCTTTGTCCTCCACTGAATTCCATCCTGACTTTGGTCAACAAAGATCTACAACATGGAGATAGATAAAGCACAACTACCTTCAGCATGTCTGAGACCTGAATTTTAGTGAGCTCAGACCTTAAGATGAGCAGTGCTAAAGACACACAAAAGTATTAATGATGAAACCAAAGAACAGCTCAGCTTGGAAGGATCTTGAAAGATCATCTGGTCCAACCTTTCCTGAAGGGAGCCTCAATGAGACTATTTAGCACCCTGTCCAGTTGCATCCTGTAAACCTCCAGTGATGGGGGACTCCACAACATCCCTGTGGAGGTTGTTCCAGTGATTGCTTGTTCTCACCTTAAAATAAATCTTTCTTATAATAAAAATTATTATAATTAACACTTATTGTGGATTTTTTCAGTTCTATAATATCATGTTCTGCTGCAACTGAGGATGGAGTTAAGGATACATTTTTGGTAAGATCACATTTTCATTTATAGCTCTTCTTAAATCTCATGCACAGACAGCAGGGAAAAAAAAAGAAAAAAAACAAAGCTCATGCTCCTTTAGTAGCAATTCTTCACCTGATATAAGATGAATATTCCAGATGCTCCTAGACAAACAAGAGCATGTAACTCTATGTCCTTTTTTTTTTTTCAGCTTGCTCTTTCTCCTGCCAGTGGAGCTATGCAGATTTGTACCACCCCAGTCTCTGCACGTGCACCACATACAGTCACAGGAGCTCAGCCCAATGCTGTCTGTACAGGTCTCCCAAGTTCACATTTAATCTGTTTACTCTGAAGACCACTGATGACAATTTAACTGTACAATCAGTTAATTTGCTTCCACTCTAATTAACTGAGCAAGGGAAGAAAGGACCCCATCAGGATTCTGCACCTACCCTGTGCCCACATCTCTCCACGCTGACTTCTGGCAGGACACCCTGTGTCAGGCACACACCTGGGAGTAACACTGGCTGTTTTCCTCAGGTGGGTGACTTCAACACAGTAAATGCCAGCTCACTCTGGTGTGCTGTGCAATCCAGCTGCCAGGCAATGAGAAGGGTGTGCTAAACCCAACTACAATCATACAATCAATCCCTCCTTTTGGAAGGGTCTTATCTTCCTTGCACAGATTCTAATGCACCTGCATGAATCCTGTTTTCAATTAAGCCTGACACCAAGCTCTTCTGACTTTGAAAATGCTGCTAGGCACATTTTTCTCTCCAAGTCCATTCTGATGAGACAGCAAATCTCTACAAAGTCCAGTCATGCTGTACTTCTAAGAGATTTGAACCCCATGCTTTACTACAGCTTGCCTTGCCCATCACAGGAATGACACATTCACACATAGTATTACATATCATGTGTCAATCTTCTAAGGTACTATCCAGTCTCATTTGAGTAACTCTTACTGGTATGTGAAAGAAAAATATTCTCATTTCTAAACAGATTTCTAAAATACATATGGGGAGGTTAATTAAAAATAGCAGGAGAAAAATATAACTCCTGTTATATTTTAACTGATTTCTTTTTGTCCTGGTCAATGGTCTGTTTGTGCTATTTAGTGAACAAATCAGACATACTCTGGCTAATTATTCTCGCTGATGCAGAAATATCTTTTTATGGTCATGTAAAGAATTTAATCAGTTGCCACTAGAAAAAATGTGATGTAGGTTAGTTAAAATTCCAAGCAGGCATTGATGAGGATTCCAGCTTGCCCTTTGCCAGCCCTGTGAACTCGGGCCCCTTTGCAGCAGGTAAATTGACAGAAGACCCACTGAATTCAAAGAAGATACACTATGGTGAACAACATACAAAAACATGGCTTCAAGCATTTAAAAAAATACACGTATGCTTTTTATTATTCAAATAAAAGCTCTTGCCCCAAACTAGCAGAAAAGTTTTTCTTCTTCACCATCAGCACACGAGGAACACAGCAAGCCTTTAGCAGTTTATTGGACTAAATTCACCCCGCACTTGGACTAGCTGGGAGGAGAGTGTGGAGGTAGGGATCAGACATGAATAGAGAGGCATGACTGGCCAAAACTGCTGCAATTTTACCAGAGCAAAGCCTGTGTGCTGCACAAAATGAACTGCAGTTGTCAGCATGCTACCAGGAGAGGTTAAAGCTGCCTTGGCAGGCAGAAGTCTTGATCTGGACACAAACTCCTCTTCACCCACCTCCTGGGAGTTGCCACAGAAAAGGGCAGAAGCACAGGCAATACCAGTCCACAAGCTTGTGGAAGAAGGCTCGTTTAACATGGACTTCTGTGTGGTAGGGCTTTAAACATTTTTGTCTAGGATATGAGTTGCAAGGGGCAACTGCTCCTCCCGAGCTACAGCATCTTCTCTACAGCAAAGGCCTGGACTCTACGTGCAGCATTCTGGCAAACTGGATAGCAACCATGTTCCAATAAGAGGGTAAAATGGGGAAAACCTGCTGCCATTCAAATCTGTTAACAATTGAGCTGCTTCATTTACCATCATTTACTGAAGAGAGGATGGACCCACCCACCCTCTTGCAGTAACTCCACTAAGTTGATCCTCAGCTTTTCTAAGAAGCAAATTTCCCCAGCCTAAAGTACCTAAGGAATTATCTCCTTGCATTTCTGCATTTGGGAAGAGGCAGGTCCAGAACCTCCAGAACTGTTTGCTTTGTGGTTATTGCCCTAGCAATCATTGCTATTTAGTTAATATATGTCTTGGCAGTGCTACAGCACTCACTTCTACCGTAACAAAGGCGTCTGACAAAGCAAGCAGGCCTCACCACACCTCATGTTGGTTTTGTCTATTTTAATTCAGGGGGTTTTTCCTTGCCTGAACAGATTCAAAATGTTAACATCAAAAAACACACAGAAAGACTTAGTCTACCAACTGTGGAAGGCTGCCCTCAAAAAATGTCTTGTGAATCCCAAAATGCTCCATACCTGGCAGCTTTCACAGCTGTGTGAGTAAGGTAACAGCCTCTGGCCCTAACTGCTCCCCATTGCCAGCTGGAAGCCTCAGCAGGAAGCAGCAATGGTTTCCCCTCACACCATTTGCCAAAGCATGAAAACTAATTTCTTCAAACTGAGAAGACATCACCATGCTTCTGGCATGATGCACTGGGCTCATAGCTTATCTTAAAAAAATACGTTTGATCCTCTGTAAGGCTTGAGAGCAAACTTTAAATCCTACTATTTGCATTTTGCAAGGCAATTTTTTTCTGAGAAAAATGCTTTAAAGACACAAGTTTCAATTTGTTTTGGTATTGATATAAGCATCGATGACAGTGACTTTCTTATTAATAATTGATCAGGGTTTGAAATATATTAATTATTAACTTCTCCATGCCAGAACTTAATCCTCTCTGGTATTTTGGGGTTTTTTTTAATGCATTAGAAAGGACTAATTCACTCTGGAGTCTCAGATGATGCAAGGTAAGTGGTCTGAAAAGGCCTTTACTTTTATAGTTGGGGGGAGGGGTTATTGTTGGCTTTTAATGCTTGGTAGCAAGCTACTAAGTAATTACTCCTCCCCTCCCATCAGCCATCCTATCTTAGCTAGCTGTATCTATGGCTTTGAGCAAAACTTAAGTAATTTTGGGACTTTTTAGAGCTTGAAAGTTTGCCAAAAATAGGTCTAAAGTGAACACTGAACAATGTGCAGCTCTCAACATCATAAGAAACTCAGGCTGACTTTCCTTGGCTCCATGCAGAATAAAAAAACCACCAAGACACTAAAATTCAAGCAGAGTCTATATCAGAGGAAGTTAAAGAAAATTTAATAAGACCACAGTTAACAATTTTACTGGCAATTAGCTTACTAAATCCTGTAATTTTAATGTGAATTTATATATAACTTACAATAAATATAGCACTTCAAAGATTCATTTTATTTATGCCACCAATCTAATACTGACATGGCAAATCTTAGCAACACTGTTCACATAATGAGTTTTCTTAGCTTTAACTACCGAATCCTTCCTAAATTGGGGGGGAGTGACCTTTTAATTTCAATAATCTCACTTTTTAATGCTAGTGGTTGGTTAAGGGAAAATGCAGGTTCAGACCAAACCCATATTGCAACATAATAAGTAATTAACTAAGAACAACAGAATATATTTTTAAGAACTAGCACCATCAGAAGTTAGTTTTTCCATGTTCTGCTTTGAAACTGATGCAAATTTAATTTGCAAAAGGTAAGAAACAGAAAAGCACCAGAAATACATTTTCTAATGGTTCTACTCAAAAAAAACACAAACACAAAAAACCGACCAAAAAAACCCCACAACCAGCCTAGTTTATTACATACAACTATTAAACCTTCCTATGACACAGAAAAGCCTCTAACAAAACTGAAGTGGCTGAGCCTGCTGTCACCTGGAGGAAAAAAAAAGAAGAAAAAAAAAATCAACTCAGTATCTCAGACAACACTTTGTAAAATTCAGTGAAAGCTCTTAATTTTCTTTCAATTACCTTCCGTAGACTCAGTGTAGCTCTTTGGCAAAACTAATGGCATAGGTAAGGTTACTGAACAACTCAACACGTTTCTGTCTTGCCTTTTGGGTCTCTCCTGACAGGCAGGAGGAGTGAAAAGAGAAAAACTTATAACCAAAAGAGAAGATGAGGCTCTGTCCACTAGAATAAAGCTCTGCTTGGCCAGTACACACCATCACATAGTCCAGCAGCCAGACTACATCTTATGAGCACAAGGCTGGCAGGGAAGCCAGCACCTCCTTGGCTGACAAATCTGATGCAATAACTATTAATGACCAGACTTATGGCTCAGAAAAAGCCTTTTCAACAGGGACTGCTTTTTCCCCCCCTAGAGGAAAGTGATGTAAGTGGATTGTCTAGAAGTCTGAGGATGTAGTCCTGCTCTCCTTGAAGGCAGTGCTTCTCAAGTACCAGCTTGTCTAAACAGCTTGGCAAATTTTTTTTCCCGCAAGTTTTCTACGCTTAACTAGTGTTAATACTTCAAGAACTATACCTGAATGGGTCTCTATCCTAAGCTGATTCACGGAAGAAGGAAATGGGGATATTGGTCTTTCTGGACTCCACACCTCATTTCAGTTACTTTGTTCTATTATCTTTGCTATCCCCCATGACCCGTCCTTATAACGATGCTGATCGAAGGCTATAAAACAGATAAAATGCAGGGGAAAAAAATGGAAAACAGAAGAACAAAAAAAGCCGAATGCATGTGTTTATGTGTGAGAGTACAGTCCTACTCCAACGGAGACAAAACGTCGCTCGCTCATTCCACGCTCAGCAGAGGCGACCCCGAGCCCTCTCGCCCAGCAGCATCCGCAGGCTGCAGCTCGGCGGCGCTCCCGGAGCAGCCCCGGCATCGGAGCGCCGCTCCCGGGGCAGCGGCCAGAGCTCCCCCGGGCTCCCCTGTGCCGGCCGAGGGGTCCGGGCTCTGCTCAGCCCCGCGCCCCCCGGGCCGTACCCCCTGGCCCGCACCGCGGCGGCCGCTCCGGCCCAGGCGCCCCGCGGCCGCTCCCGGCGGCACAGAGCGGCCTCCGCGCCCCGACCGCGCTGCCCGCCGAAGCGCCGAGAGCAGCGAGGACGCTTCCCCTCTGCTCCCTTCCTTCCCCCGCTCCGGCGGGCG
>VZUI01038011.1:0-76879 GCA_013401135.1 Cettia cetti | reverse complement strand
CCGCTGGCCGCCCCCGGCATCCCGGCATCCCGCCCGCTCGCCGCTCCTCCCGTGCCGGCACCGCTGCTCGGCGCTGCCGGCGGCCCCTTCAGCACCGGACACAAGGGATGCGCACGACGGCGGATACCCGCCTTCCCCCGGCCGGACCTTACCGGCCGCGCTCGCCGCCCTCGGCCGCCCGGGCTGCCGCCGCTCCGCGCCGCGCTCCCGCAGCCGGGGCGCATCCCTGCTCCGCCCGCAGCCGCACCAGCCGGCAGAGCGCGCGCCGCGCGGGAGCGCAGCGCGGGCACCGGCGGAGCTCGCCCTCGCTGACTGGCACCGCCGGCAGCCAATGGCCGCCCAGCCGTGCCGAGGGGGCGGGACGGCGTGACGGGAACGGGCCAATGGGAGCCGCTCCGCGCGGCAGCGCCGCTTCCGGGCGGTGAGAGCCGCGCCGGTGCCATGCTGCTCGTGTGCCCGCGGTCGGTGTCCCCGCTGGGGCAGTGTGCTCGGTGTCTCTTCGGTCGGTGTCCGCGCCGGGCAGGGCCGCGGGCTCTCCGGGATGCCCTCCAGCCCCGGCAGAGGGTGCCGGTGGTGGTAACGCGCGCGGCTGGGCCAACCTTGTCCATCCCCAGCCGCTCTGGAAAACGGGAGCGGGCTGAGGGCCGGCCGTGCAGGTGGGGGAGCGTGTGCCGCCCACTCCCCGCGTGCATAGGAATATGGTGCTTTACGCCAGGGCGTTTTGTTTAAAATAAGTTAAATTTAGTAGAAGATGATGTATTTTTCCGGGGGTATTCCACTGAGCTGAAACCGTGTCCGCCGCCAACGTCCCTGCGGCTGCTGCCGGCTGCCGCCGACCTTGGCGCTGCCGCGGCGGGCACGGGCACAGGACCGCGTCCCCGGCGGCCGCCTGGCTGCTGTGCTCTGCGGGACCCTCCATCGCCACGGCTCTCACAGCGCTGCGGGGTTTGCGCCGAGTTTGCAGGGCCTCAGAACTTGTCCCTGTTGTCCCAGTACCGCACCTGCCCGCGCCTGTGTTTAAATTGGTTAAGCTGTAGCAGCTATTTTTGCCAGTGGACCAGGTGCCTGTTTAACTTTTATGTGGTACATCCATAGGTTTACGTTGTTTTTACTCTGTGTAGAACGAGATCTTTAGCGTGATGTACTGTAGAGGTGTATGGGTCTGGTAGAGTACCACAGGCCCTGGAGAAGATTGAGCACGAACCGTAGAGGATTATTGGTGTAAGGCACTAAGGAAAGGGGCACGGGCTTGGTTCTGGAGGCCCGAGGTGATAAACGGTTCACCTGTGGTCACTTAAACAAGTGCAAGTCTGGAGCTGGACGAAAGTGGCTTTGGAGGTTGCAAAGTAACAGTAGTTGATATATCTAAAAGGTAACATTCTAAATTCAGGTGTAGAATTAGAGCTGCAAACCAGTGAAGAAAGAAAAAGGTAGAAAAATGTGCTTGCAAAGATAAAAATGGTCTTAAGGGGAAACTAGAGGAGGGAGAAGAAATCATAAATCTGGGTATCAACTTTCTCCTGGCAGAAGGACTCCAAATGCTCAGAAAGTCACTGTTACAACCCCTTCACATTAGAGAGGAATGAAACTGATCAAGTCATCCAGGGGAAAGGGGAATGTAACAGCAGGAGAGGTGTACAGCAACTTCAACTGCATTATTGCTACTCTTTTCCTAGAACTAATAATTAATAGACTAATAATTATTAGATTTCATTTATACTAAATATAAATGTCTCTTCCCTCTTTTCCAGTCTGTCTAAAAAGCCAGGTGGAATATTTAAAAATGTTTCAGAAGTGTATTTCACTGCTGGGTTCTTTTCAGCATTGATGGTCTTTACCCACTGTTTTGGAACTTGCTTGTCAAGTAGAACCCCTTGCCTAGTTTTGTGCTTTAGTTGCTGATTCAAAAGGACGGTTTTCAAAAAGGAGATATATTAATTCCTAGTGGCTTACCATTGTATGTCATGCCTATTAAGAAAGGTTTCTAAAATCAAATAATCTATCAAGTTAATCTGGTCATAAGCAAATGTTTGTTAATTCCTTAATGAAATATTGTTAATACCAATATTAGATACAATTTATAGACAGAACTCTTTGTTTTGTTGTACCAGATGCAGGTACCCTCATCTGTGCTGAGTTCAGAACTGCTAGTACTGTTAAACAATGTGAAAGTCGTGCCCTTTACCTCACACTCTTCAACAGTTTACTTTTTTAAATTATTTTTTGTGGCAGTTGAATTTGCTGTGTCCAGTGTGAAGACTCAATGCACCCACTTTTGTTTGGAATGAAATAACGAGGAATGTTTTAAATGCTCATGTACTTAGATACTGTGCAACAGATCAGTCAGAAATGTTTTCTTCTAGCAAATGGGTTTTATTACTTCAGGAACTGCTTCAAGCCTTGAGAAAGTACATTTTTAACAGTAGCATTATATACTTAAGAAAAGGTATCAGATTTTTTACTCTTCGTTAAAGCAGGGTTTTTAAAAACTTTTGGTATCGGCCATATCATTATCTTGAAAGAAACCCAAACCCCAAACACTTTATTTACTGTTGGCAGTTTTACAAATAATTCAGAACAGACTAGAGCATTGCACAGTTATAACTTTATAACTCCTGCAAAGAAGGAGGAAATATTAAAAATAATCCTTGTAAAGGATACATATGATTAGTTTTAATACTTTAAACTTATCCAAAAATGTAAACAGAAATTCAGATAATTATGTCTGAATTTTATGTTCATGTTAAGGAGTAGACTTTAAGGTTCTACAGCAGCTTTTTGCAATCACAGGCACAGCTCAGTGTGTAAGTTAGCTAAATCATTAAAAAGAAAGACAAAACACCATATTTCAGCTAAATATTCTGTTTATGGGACAAAACAACACAGAGGAAGATGTTGCTATAGGCATAGAAGCACCAAATAATTAAAAGCAGAAAAGAGATGAGAGAAAAACCCAGCACACCTGACATATGGGTCTGTTCATTAACGTGCTTTACAGTAGAAGTAATACATTCTAAAGTTTAGCAGTCCCTCAAATAAACTGTGGGGATTTTTGGGGGGTTTTGTTTGTTTGTTTGTTTTTGTTTGTTTGTTGGTTGGTTGGTTGGTTTTGTTTTGGTTTTGTATCTCAGCCCACAAAACTGTAATATAGCCTTCAGTCCCATAAGACAGAAGAGTTCAAGAGTTTTTTCTGAAATATTGGACTCCTGGAAAATACTAAAGGACATACAGGAGGTGAGCTGCTCTTTTTCATAGGAGCAACAAGTATAAAAATTTAATTTCCATGCAGCTCTGTCAGCAAGAGTCCTTTCTTTCCTGGATCAACAGGGGTGACAGAAGTTAGGAATCACACCTACTAAAATCTTTGTTTTAGTTGTTAAGATAGCCAACAAGATGTGAACTGTGGGCTAAGTGCTGGTATTGGAGATTCTGGCAGATGGTAGGAACTATCCTGAAATTCTTTTATGAAGAAAAGAAATGCAGTTGCTGTTTATCCTTTAGTCTTCAACCTCAGGTTTTAGGTGAACAGTACTGTAGTACTGAAGTGTACTATAATTGGCAGATCTTTTACGTTAAACTGTAAAACAGCCCCTTAGAGATGAACATTATTTCACTCCTCCCTTCTGATAGGGTTTGAGTACTTAATTGATGCATGGATGCAGCACTGCCTTTGTAGATCCCGGGGAGGAATATTTGATTATTTATTTTTAACTGTGTTACAATTTGCTAGCATTATTCAGCCTCATTTGGTAACCCCTTTGTTAATATCATGTAGATGTATGCTGTGAGATGCAAATCACAGTTATGTGCTAGGTTCTATATAGACAAGTAAGGAGACAAAGGATTCTTGCCCCCACAAACTTACCCCCTCATGCACTTTCCTGGAAGTGCATTGGGTTCTGATTTCACACTGCATGACAAAGTGTTTCCTTTTTGTATTATGTCAGCTGGAGGATGCTAATCTCCCCATAAACAAAGCAAGGCAACTTCCTTTGTGTGCAGAGTGAGTCCTTCAAGATATTTGTATGTCTGCAGTGATCACTTGTAAGCACAGCTTACATTTATATAGCGTCCTTCAGAGCAATGTCATTGTGAACATAATGAATATATTTGGAAGTATCTAAATATTCTATAAATGTATATTTAATTGCAATTGCCTTGAACAGTGATGTAAGATAGGCCTGTTGTGTAGAGGAGCGGATGGGTGGTGGACCATTTTTCAGATCCAAATAATTCTGTTTTGCATGAATGACCAGTTTGTATAAAGAACATTTCCCTCCACCCCTGCATTGATCCTGTCAGTTTGGGGTTTTTTATCTTTGTTTAAAATGTATTAGAGTTTTCATTGTTCCCCACCCCATATTTAATTTTGTGGTGAATCAACTACTTTGACAAATATTTGTACTATTACCTAAGAAATTAATTACAAAGAATTAATCCAGTTCTCAGCAGGGTTAGCCAAGAGAGAAGAGCCTTCCCATCACAGTCAGTAGCTGAATCCAGCTGGCAAAAATCAATGTGGTTCTGTTTAATTATGATTAATGTTTTCACTTATTTCATAATTTTGCATGCAATTTTTCCCCCAATTTTTCATCCTTTTGGAGGATGATTTGGCAATTGCCACTCATAAACCAGAGAGCTTGGTTCTGTGTCATCTGATTGCTTATCATCAAGAGAATGTGACCAGTAGTGCAATGTGACTGGTCCTTAATTTCCATTTTCTTGAAGTACACCGCTACCAGACACAGAGTCATGTTCTCTGGTACTAACACTGCAAAGGTTGGAATTCTCATCACTGGGACTATTTTATGATTGACATACAGGACAATTTCTGCTACCCTTATTTTCACTGAAGAGTATTTTAAGAGAAATTACTCACATGTTTCTGTTCCTGGAGTGGCATCCTCAAAGATAAGGATGTCTGCCCACTGCAGGACTGAGGATATTGCTACCAAAATTTATTCAGAGATTAAAAAAAAACTACATCAGGAATATTTGGCCGTGTGCTTTTTCTTATTATCTGGAAGAAAAAAGTTGTCTAAAGTCTGAGTCGCAGAGAGCTTGTAATGAGAGCAGAAGAGCGACCAAAGGAAGCGCAGAATATACGATAGAAAGAGAGGGAGGGGGAAGGCAGGGAAGCCACCACATCATGAAGCAGTTTAGCTGCACTGAGCTTCCTAGTTCTATATATACACAGCTGGTGTTACAGTAATTTGCTGATTGCTTGTGGTTCTACTTATATATACATGAGTATCTATATATTTATATGCTTACAGACATGATACTTATGTATTATATTAAAAGATCATTATGTTTGAAAATGTTAATGCCTGAACTCAAAAACTGTCTGGTATAGTCTCTGATTTTGTGGTTGCAGTGTTTTTCTTGAGACTCTTAACTTGTTCAGAACATAGAAGGGATGCATCCTTCTACTTGCACAATTATTTAATGTTTTGATTTATTGAATTATTAAAAATATTGCCTCAGGCTTTATTTATTACAATCTCCAATATATCTTCAAGCTGCTGCACCAATTCAGAAAGAAGACCCAATAAAAATATTCTCCTGGCTGTATATCAAGAGGACATGATCTGTACCATAAAAAAAATGTGACATGTTGAAAAGCTATATTGCAAATATGGTCAGAATAGAACCAGATTGAAGTTGAAGCAATAGATTGATTTAAATTTTTTCAATTGAATGATATTTTTAGCATGGGCAAAAATCTATGTTCTTACCAGGTATTTTTCCTGGAAATGAAAGAAGCTTTTTGGTAAAGCTTTAAAAGTAAATCAGTCTGTCTGTCCTTTCCTATGTGCAGAAAGCTTCTCCCCAAATAGATAACATGAAACAAAATTATAAGAAATCAAACGTTGCATTTTTTAAATGGCAAGTATGCAAAACCATTACTAAAATGGCATTACCTTTTCTCACAATTAAAATGCATACCTGCCTATGTAGGATAGAATAAAACAGACATTACAGCTTAGCTTGAGTAAGAGTGTGTCATTTTCAGAAACCATCCTAGACAGGTGTGGGTGGGGTTTTTTTCCTGTCCCACCAAAGCATTCAATGTGTGTTAAAGAAGAAATTTTTTAGAAAGTTCTTGAAAATTCTAGGATTTATTTTTTATCATTCAATGACTTGAAAATGGGGAGGAATTACCCCTAATATTTTAAAAATCCAGAAATTCATAATGCATGACATCTTGATGCTGTTCTTCAACAGTTTTCATAACTTTCAAGTTGATCCAGATTTTGAGTTTCTAGAACTCAAACACTTGAATTGTATTTGAGACATGTGTAAGTATGTCTTCAGCAAATATATTCAAGGAACATTAAAGTTTCAAATTCATGCACTCAGATGTTGGACAATGGTAAAATTAAAGTTGTCTGTTGGACCTAATTTCCTCATCCCATGAATTATGATGAATTTTTAGAAATTATGGTCAGTAATGAATGAATCAGTAACATAGTAGGTATTAGTAAATACAGTAATATATGTACACACATTTGACCAAACTCAGTAAAGGTACAGGAGGTGCAGAATTTCATTTGTTAGTCATCTTTCTGTAGCCAGGTCTTCATGTCAAAAAAAACAATGCTATGTCACTTCTGTCTTTTGTAGGTGATGATGAAACCTGTAGCAGGTTAAAGAAAATGATTTGTTTTCTGGAGAGCTGCAGTAGTCTTGAAATGTCATCACAGAGCAGCAATGTGTGGATACTTAATCAAAATCTCACCTTATAGGTTGGAAGCTATTTGGAAGAAGTTTATAAAGCTGAGTTTTCTTATACAGGTACTCAAAAATAAGGTAAATTAGCTCCACTTTTTCCTCATTTTCCTCTCTTTCCTGTAGTGCACATATGCTTTCTCTAAAAATAAAACATTAAGATAATGGTGCACTCTGCAGTATGTCAGTTTAAAACATTAGTATTTTCAGATATAGTTTGCCATACATTATTAGCCAAATATTTATACATGCCTTCAGAAACATATAAAGATATTTTTGCTTGTTGTCTTAATGCTTTATTTTGAAAAAAAAACTGGTTAGGCTTCCTATTCTGGCCCAAGAAGCTGAGTCCATGCTGTTGGTATGGATAGCTGCCAGTGCCTGGTAATGCAGCTTTTCATTACCTTCTCCCTGGGCACGTACGAACCACTGCTGGCAAAATGGTTTTCTCAGTCAAAGCCACCCAGATCCAATTTGTAGCCTTCAGTATAGCTGTACTGTCCTACCAAAGCAGAAAAGCAGTTTCTGGAGATAATAAAGATTAAGAGATTCTAAACACCCTTTAGTACCGTTTATGGGACTGTTCATGTGCTATTTCCACTCTAATATTGCTTTATAAAAAGCTGTACAAAAGCTCTTAAGATTGGAACTGCAGATTTTTTTTTCTGTGTCCATCTGCATAAGCTGACTTTATAGGTATTGATTTTGTCCTTTTTATCTAATGCCCTGTAGAGGTCTTAACTGTGATTACAGAGAGAAACTGGAAGCATATTTTAAGTGATAGGAGGATATTTCATAAAGATCGGGTTTTATTTTTATTATGACATGTGCACCAGTATTACAATTAGGATGACAATCTAATTTACCCAGCAGTATATTGAAATATTTTGTTTAGTGTTCCATCCCTTCATGGTACAGCTATACCTTCATTCCCCCTTAAAGTTTTTAACTATTTAATTTCATTTGCTGCAAATTCATCTCTATTTTTGTTGAGACATGACTTCTTGATCAAGAAATTTTGGGTTTGGTCGATTTGGTCTCTAGAAAAGTTGACTGGAAAAACAGCCTGCTTTTCAATTTGGAATATACAGTTTCTGTGGGGAAGGAATGGCTCCTTCATAGGTATTTGTTGTGATAGGACATTATTTCTTGTCAGCATCTGTTACAGGTATCATTTCATCATTTCATCTGAAAGTAATTTTATATGGATACTGATGGTGATGGCTACAGTGTCGAGTCAAAAGGTAAAATGGGTTGAAACACGCTGAGGTTTTCCTAGGGTTTTTTTTTATTTAAACAGATTATGTGATTTTGCAAATCACCTGCTGAAATGTGTAGTAGATTTTTCATGTATCTTTCTAATAAAATTACAATGTACGTAGTTAATGAAAGTCAGAATTAAAAATGAAATTTTTTTTTGATAGACCTTTTTCTTTCTTTTCAAGAATTTAAGACCTTTTTCTTTCTTTCTTTCTCTCTCACACCCTACCCTAAGAGAGGGGAGGTGAAGGAGCAATGGGAAACAGGAACTTTTCTCCTCTTTCTCCTCTTTCCCCAAAGTAGTTCAGTACAGAGCTGCCTAATTTTTTGTTTAAGGACTACACTGAAAAATTCAGATCTTTCATGGCTGAATTGTAATTTACTGTTTTAGAAAGGCCAAAAGTAAGGCCAATCTGATTATGTTTCTAAGCCAAATTTAATGCAGATCCTCTCTTTAAAACATTTTAAAATGCTTTTCATGTCAAAATCATCAAATGTAACCCACATACAAG
The DNA here is from genome assembly GCA_013401135.1 of Cettia cetti. Taxonomy (NCBI): domain Eukaryota; kingdom Metazoa; phylum Chordata; class Aves; order Passeriformes; family Sylviidae; genus Cettia; species Cettia cetti. Next base: position 68,375 of record VZUI01038011.1, on the reverse strand, counting down.
GTGAAATGCTGTTTGTCAAAGGCAAGAAAATTTACCCACAGGATTTAACTTAGGTTCCTCTTAATGGATGAAAGCATGACAAGAAACAAAGGCTTTAATCTGTGTGTTTTTTGTCTTCATGTTTTCCTGGCTTTGTGAGTGTACCCAGGGTAGTTAATGTTTTTCCAATTATACCTACCAGTTGGAGGTATACTTGACTGAAGTGACCCAAATATTTTATAAATAATTCTGATAATTATTCTGACTTTGAAAATAAGGCCTGAACTATCATTATTTATGGGAGGGGTATTTCAAGACACGTTGTGTTAGAGCAAGGCAGACCCTTAGCATGGTTTATTTGTCCACCCTGAGCACTGGGTCATTTAAGATAAGTAGTGTAGGTCTTCCTGTTGATATGTATGAAGGAGATAAATGCTTAATAGAAGACAAACAAGGTATTTACACTTTTCACAGTAATCCAGCATTTTCAGCTTGTTCAGCAAGTCCTTCACTTAGGAGTCCACTTCAGCTGTGTAGTCAAAGTGTTACTTACGTCTCTTTAAAGAATTTTGAGGATGCCCCTGACTCTAGAAAGGCCCCAAAGGGATTAGTTGATATGCCACACCTATAAAAACAATTTAAGTAACTCTAGTTTTTTGTGCCAATTATGTTAATGAAGTTGCAAATGGACCGCAAAGTTGCTGGCCCAGCCATTAAATCAGGCTCTTTAATCTCATTAATTGGTGCTTTTCAGTATAGAAGAATACATGAGCCCTGCTGTGTTCTAAAAGCAGTAGAACATCTTCACTAGCCAATAATAGCCAGTGAAAAATACACTTCTCAGACTGCAAGTCTCCTGTACTAAATAATGATGTGGAAAAGTTTCATTTTACTGCTACTCATCAGTGTTTTACTGTTGAACAGTGCTTGGCTGCAGCTGTGCTGGAAATGGATCAGCTCTGCCCTCCATGACTCTAAGGTCCCTTTCTTAGTGTAAATATCCTGTCCATGGGATGAAACTTAGAAGGAGCCAGAGGAAGTTATCCTGCAGAGAGAATAGGAGGTTCAGTACCAGAATTCTTCCCAGGAGTCATCAAGCTTCTCCTCACAGAATGACACTTTTACAGACTGATGACTGATAATTTAAATTGAGGTAGCAAAACTTAGAAAGCCTAGATGGTAGCTTGAACATGCTTAAAGTTAGAATAGGAACTTCACCTCACAGAAGTACAACTCTAATGGATGCTAGTTGTTTTTAAACCAATATGCACCAGCTCCTTGGCTATAGTAAATCTGCATGGGTTCACTAAAATGCATGAGGTTTTTTAGCAGCTAAGGACTTATTATTTGTTGCAGTAAAGCAGATGGGACTCAGTTTCTTCATGCAGAAAACCCCCATTCTTTATTCCCATTACTCATTTTTATACAGTTTTCAAAGACCTTGTGTTCAACTCCAACTGGCTAGTAGTTTTCTTGCCACTCAGTTCATTGGCTAGAAGGTTCTTGTGTGTGTACATTTTAAGACTCTCTCTATCCACAGGTGTTTACATTTTTTCTTTGTGGATTCTTATGGGACAGATCTTTTGTTATTACAGGTGCAATTTATTTTTCTCTACAAGAATAGGTGGTTGTGTTAACTGTTTCTCATTCCTCTGATTCTTTCTTATGGGAACTTACAAGCTACCTGCTAGTTTAGCTAGAGTAGCAGGGCCTAAACCATATTTTATAAGGCCTTTCTTTTATAATATCTCTACTTATATGCAACAACATTTATTCATTTAGTATTTAATTTACAGAAAACGTATAAGGTTGCTACTTTCTACACATTTTATCTCAATCTCACTTTCAGCTGCTATATGCATTCTCCCCACAGTGTGACTTCTGTAGGGGCAATGTAGGTACACACCAGGGTGACATCTCCCATCCTTTTAGGAGGAAAAGACTAGGTGAGTTCCAGCCTTGTCTTGTCTGTGATTACTTCTACACTAAGCTTTTGGCTGAAGTTCTGAAGAATTTTCAATTGAATTGAAAACTTACAATTTTTTTTCAGGATATTTATATTTTTTCTACAATATTTTCTTACCCATGGCTGCTAGTTTTCTTGAACAAGTTTAGAGGGTGTCATCCCTATGATTTGTATAAGAATCCCAAAACAATATAATAGGCCTTGTGCTTCAAATAAATAATTCTGCAATATAATTTAATTTCCTTAACATTCGTCCTCACAACTGGCAGAAGTAAAAAAGACACTCACTAGGGGAAGAGAATGCAAAGCTAGTGAATCCACTAGATGAAGGCTCTGCGCTTCTGTGTCTGTCCCATACTAAACAGAACCTCAGTCATGGAATATCCAAAGAGATTTACCCCATATGGTATGTCATTTATGTATGTTGATTTTACATAATATTCTCTCTGGGAGTAAAAATTTCTGTGTAGTTTTGCTTTTTTATACTGTTTCAACAAAGCCATTATTTTAGTAATATCTAGCTAGCCACAAGGAATGCAGTTTTTCTCTGATTCATTTTGGATTTTGTTTGGGAGAAGTGAAAAGGTCTGTAGTTTGCAAGGATAGTTTCAGAGATGCTAATTTCTTGGTGTGAATTTTTGCTATCAATTGACATCTGTCTCTCCTCAAGATTGTAGTATACAATGTTCAATTCATCAGAATATTCAGGAGGATGACAAATGGCACAGGACTGTACTTCAGTTACAAATGTTGCAGCCATGTTAGCTTTTTCCTGAATAATTGACTTGCATATGATCACGCCTACACATGTTCACATAAACACCACCATTTCACTTTCAAGATAATTCCTCTTTCCTAACAAATACAGACGAAACCAGTCTTCTATCTAATAAGAAATTTTAAGAAATGGAGGAGATTTAAAATTTTAATTAATGTAGAAGTCTAAATATGCCAGTCAAATTCCCTTTACTTTCTTCAGGCATGCATTTTTCTGGGGGTTTTTTTTGGTGATTTTTTTTTTTCTTTTTTTGTTGTCTTAGGAGGAATTTTGTTGATGTTATTTTTAGTTGTGTTATCTACTCAAAAAAGAAAGCAGAGTCATTTAGCACTATATAGTAATCTCTTGGGTTTTTAAAAACAAATTATGGTTACACCCAAATGGGGGGAGCAATAACAGAGAGACAGAAATCTTGCTGAAATAATTCTGAGAAGTTCAAAAGCAGCTGTAGGCTGATGCTTTTTAATAAAGTTCTCAAATACAGTGGTGTTGGAATGTCTTGTGCAAAGACTGTTCATTTAAAGAGGTCTTATATTTCTGCATTTACTGAGAATACTTTCAAGCAATATACTCTTGAAGTATGCTTGTGGAAAAAATTATATCCATGGTTTTCTGATGTGTGTGTATAGTTTATGGTTGTTTCTATGTAGGTATAGAAGAGTCACATGTGGATTTCCCACTAACCCACAACCCTGGTGCTTTGGGAAATGAATTATAGTGCAAATGATGTTTTGTTCTAGAAGTCTGAGGCACACTTCCTTAAATGTTTTAACATCAGCTTGTCTGTCCTGTAAATTATTTCAAATGCCTGTCTCTGTTGGATCCTTCAGGAATTATTTTGAAAAATGTATTTTTATTATGATTCCCTTTCTTGCTGGCTGTTTGGTTTAAAATTATCAGTGCATGAAGAATTTCACAAACTATGTAGGGAAAATAGTATGTATAAATTCATATTAAAAAATTCACAAAATGTTTTTTGTAAAGTGCTTCTTTTATTATGCATTGTCAACAGTTAAATGATACGTTGCTGTTTCATACAAGATGGAATAGTGTTAAGTGAGCAAATGTTAATCCATAAGCATAGGTTTTAAGGAAAAAAGTGCTAGATCTGAATAAGGTTGTACAGGTTTAAGTATGACACTGGAGAGCTGCTTGAGATAAAATGACTTTGAATTACTGAAACAACCTCTAGTCTTCGTTGCCCAGTGTCCCCAAACTCCTTTTCAGTTCTATTTGGAATGTTTGGTTTTATCCAGTGTTAAATTTTACACACTTTTTTTCTCCCCTGTTATTCAATATAACTTAGTAACAGCTCTAGGAATATAGTAAAACAGTGCTATTCACCAACCAGCTGTGGTTACTATTCAACAATGACCCATTTCAAACTAAGTATTACATGATACTGCAAAAACAGAAACAAAAAAAATTAACCCCCCAAAATCTCAACCAAACCCCAGATTTTCTATCACGAGCTAACACAACCAGTGTACATAATATGTCATGGAGCAACAGCTCAGTTACAGTAATAATACATTAGAAAAAACAATGGAAGTATTTTTTCTTCCTTTGTGCACACCAGGTGCTTTGTATCTGAAGTTGTTACAAATAATAACTATTGAAATGGATTCTGTTTCTACAGGGCAGTGTAGTAAACTATTCCTTGCAATGTTCAGAAATATAGAAAAACAAGGGGTGTTTTATAATTACAGATGGAAAAAAATCTACATCTTCATTGCCTTAAATATAAACTAGCTGAGTAAAGCTTGGGTAATTGACAGTATAATTGTATTTTTTATGTAATCTCTGGATATTAAATTCTTCATGAAAGACTAAAATAAGTAGACTGAAGAAATAACTATTTATGACATACTTTGTAATGAGTGACAGACATAGCTGATCACTTGGATGTTTTACTAATTTTCATCATAAAAACTCTTTAAAATTTGTTCATCTGCAGTGAGCCATTTGAACTTGACTTTCTTGCCTTGGAATGATAAAACAGCAGTATGTCTTGAGCTCAGTAAATCTAAGCTTGTATTTATGTCCATCTTTGACAATTGGATTATTTCACTTTCTTGACAAATGTTAATATAATTCAGTTCTGTATCATAATTTCCATGTTCTTTTGAATATGGACTGCAGGATGTTTTACTTACACCTACAAAGTCTATTAGATCACAGTTTAAAACCAGGTTGTCTTTTTTAAGAAGAGATAACTTCAGAGTGTCAAATAAAATAGTATTTATCTTTTTGTCTTTTTTGTCATATTCCGATTCTTCTCCAGTGCATAACAATTCAGCATCAGCAATGTTGTGTTAGTTGCCTTCTTCAAAACTAACGTGCTGCTAGTACGAGACTTCTGACAAGTGGCATCATTATTAAATTGAGCAAGACTCTTAGAAGTAACAGCATCTTCATCTTTTGAGTTCTGTTCATCCTGTGCAAGTACGGTATCGCTAGAATAGCTCTCATGAGGTTCATACATCTCATAAATTTCTTCATTTCCAGACTGACCGTCGAGCTTTGCAAAGGCACGCCGTGATTCAGTGCAAATAGCATGGCTTAATGCTGTCTTTGGGGTAGACATAGCTAAGAGAGTTGTTTTCTGTGTACAAATATTTCCATATGAAAAAGTGGCATAATTATTATTGTTGTTGTTATTCAAGCTGCATTCTTTGTGATTCTTTTGTACTGTTACATCATCAATGTTCGTAACCTGTACAACTTCTGAATTATCAGTTTCATGAATTTGTTTCTCTTGCTTCTTCCCAGTACTATCCACAATTATATTATCACCCTTATTAATATCCTTTCCACTTTGCTCCCTATTCTCTGATGCTTCTAGTTTATTCACTTTATCCTGCACATTCCCAACTTCCTCATCCTTTCTCTTACTGCCTGCTTCATTTTTCTTTGCTTTACAGGTATTTGTACCTTCTTTTTCAGACAGAGAGCAAAAGGATGAACGTTGATTTTGTTGTGAATTTGTGGTGTTGGTTTTATTTTGCTCCATTACAGTGGGATTTTTCTGAGATTCCTTTTTGTTGCTCATAGGCTTATTTGTATGTAAACTAGAAGCTTCTTGAGCAAAACCTTCTGGGGGCCACTTTGACTTACTTACTTTAGCTGATTCTTCAATAGAAAATGTTTTCTTAGATGTTGCATCATCTGTTGAAGGAGGCCATGTCATTTTTAATTTACCTCTTTCTATGGATTTTTTCAAATTAGTATCCAAAATATCAGGATGAGCACCTTCAGTACCTGAGTACAAGTCTTTATCAACTCCTGTAATTGGTTTAGGATCAACAGGTACACTATTAATGGGATTTGTTTCTTCAGTTTGAGTACTGTTAATTGAACTAAGTTGATCTTTAGAATTCCATAATTCCTTATGCTGTTTGTGTCCAAAACCTTCATCATAATTTCCTTTTGATTTGAAAAGTTGCTTAAAATGAGGTTTACAGTATATTTTTCCATGGAGAGATGCGTAATTTCCCAAGCTGCCGAATGAACGAAAATTTGTTTTATGCTTTTACGTATCATAAATTACCATACATCTCCCCCTTTCTTCCCCCCCAAAGTATCTAAAATCTTTGCTTGCAAATTCCCATACAATTTCAAAGTTAAAATGAAGGAGAAGAGTCATGCTTGGTGATTTAAGAAAGAAGGTAAACTCATTTGGTTGTTGCACAGAATAAGCTTCAAATAGAAATGTTCCACATCACTTTCAGGCTTTTTGGACTATTTTTCTTGATCTTTTTTAATTCCAAAACATCAGTTTTTCTGCAAAGTAGCAGCAGAATTTAGTCTTTGTGCAATTTATTGAAATTTGTGTTTGATTCTATTTGGATTCTCCTCAGAAGTGAAGTAAAGGAAATGTGTGTAACTAACCCAGAGTGTGTTAAAATCAAAATTGTTGGTCTTTGGAGTCAGATATTGCAATAAAACCTACATTTTATATAAAGGTTACAGAGGGATTTGCTAATGCAGAGAACCATCATAATTCATTTTATGAATGAGGAAAATTAGGAGAAAATTTGGTGTGTTTTGGATGTCCTAAATTTCACCCAAATTCCTGTGTCTACTGCCTCTGTTTCATGCTGTCCTGAAGGTCTACAGCAGTAGGAAGTAATATGGGGAAGAATTCAGAAGGTACTGGGATGGAGCAGTTCTATAATGAATTTAAAGGACTTGTTCCATGTTACAATGCAGATGTTAGGAGCAGAGAAGAAGAGGAGAACTCAGGATACCACCCAGCATCCTACAGGCTGAATAATCCTACAGTTGAAAATAATTTCACCATCTGCATTTATATTCAAAACCAGGCTTGTGTCAGTGAACATGCAGTTACTTCTTACCTTAATTGACTGCCACAGTGGTGACATCGGAAACACGATTTATGAAAATTCTGCATGTCGGCAACTAGACATTCCATGGGGTAGACTCTCTGTTGACAGAGTTTGCATGTTTCATTTTCCTGAATCTGCAGTTTCTACAAACACATATTAAAAGGTCACAAATTAGTCTAAGTGACATGTTACGGTTTGATTTGAACAGTATCAGTCCACATATTTTGTTAGAACGTTTTCCATTTTCTGTTATCTGGTATCTCAGCTGCTTATTGTAGGGCTTCCTTTTTGTTCAACAGTAGCTACATTTATATTAACAACTTTATAAAATCTTTTTCTTCTGTGAAGCATATTTAATTACACAGAAAACTATTTCTATATAACGTGAATAGAAAGTTTCATACCAGTAAGGGACAGAAGAATGGTGTTGGGCTTGGAAAAATGCCTTCTGCTTCTCTGTCTTGATCTCTGAATTGCTATGCAAATTGTAGTAGCAGACAAATACAAAAAGGGTGGACCAAATAATTGCAGTATGAATGTGTCTGCATTGATGGTAGTAATGCCTCTTGATATCAGCAGAATATTTGGCCCCTTTCAGCATTCTGTCTGTTGATTTGCCCGCTGGTGTTGATTTAATAACAGCTCAAAAATCGAGACAAAAAGTGATGTAGATTTTACAGCTACAGCTTTAGTTGCCACCTCTCTCTAGTGTCCGTAATGAAGGCTGTGAATATGCTGAAAGTTATAAATATTTAAGATAATGTAGAACTTGCAAATAGAATAAACCACCAGTAAAAACCAAAAATCTCCTGTAGAATTGTTGGTCATGAATTATAAGGTCTCAAATGTAGACTCTGCTTAGATGCCAAGGAGCTGAGAGACAGGCCCAGCAGGCATAAAGTCAGTGTTCCTGACATGCCTCCCACTCCCTATCCACAGAGCTTGTGAGCCAAGCACCAGGACTCAGCTGAATATTCTTAGATACACAAGTATTCTGAATGTAGAGAGGGAGGAGAGGAAGGAGATAAGGTAATTAGGAGGGGGAAAAGTGGTGACATGTATCCTGGAAAACTGACTTTTATTTTGCATGGTTGGATAATTGATAGTGAGCGTTGTGCCTCAGAAGGCAGGTCAAGAGAAGAGGAAAGCAAAGAGGGAATTTAAGGGAAATTTATCCCAAAACAACTGCCAGGACTCAACAGTGAGGCAATATTCATCTTGAAATTGAATCGTGTGTTGTGCGTCAGTGGCACATTTTTGGTGGCAGGGGGCAGCCTCTGAGTAGCGGCAGGGCCTGCCCCGTGCTGGGCACAGCCAGCTCCAGATGCGGTGCATGGCGGGGCCGCTCAGCCACGCTCCTCGTGCCTCGGGAAAACATGTTCAAAGCGGGCAAGAAGCTGCACATGCTGCCAGGACTGAGGGGAAAAAGTGTCAGAAACAGCCCTGCCAACAGCAGGGTCAGAGAAGAACAAGGGGAGGAGATGCTGCAACAGAGGTTCCTCTGCAGCCTATGGAGGAGACCAGGGGAGCAGCCTGGGATGATGCAGGGGCAGTCATCCACACTACAGCCTCTGGGTAACACCGCAGTGGAGCAGGTGGGTATTCCCAGAAGGAGCTATGGCACATGGAGGGCACATGCTGAAGCAAGGGAAAGGTGTGAGAAGGAAGGAGCAGCAGAGAGGAACTAGTATGGACTAACCCGAGCCCCCCCATTCCCCATCCCCTCTGTGCCACTGTGGGTGGGAGAGAGATGAGGAAGAGGCAGGAGTAAAGCTGAGACTATGAAAAAGAGGGCAGGAGGGGAGCTGTTGTAGTGTTCGTTTCTTACAACCCAAATCTATCTTAATTGGCGATTATTTTTTCCCATGGCTGTGAAAGTAATTGGAAAGTGTCCTTATGTAGTTCCCTATCTTTATATTGTCCTATCAGCTTCTTCATCCTGTTATTTCTCCATACCTTATTTAAGGGAAATGGGACAGTGGCTGGGGGAGGCAGGTCAACCCACATGATCCTACAAAATCAGTGAGAAAAGGCTGGTCTGCTATTTGAGGTCATCAGTATTTACCAGATAGAAAGAGATTAAACGCAAAATCCAGAGGCTTGACTTTCAGAGAACTCACTATTCTACTGGAATTGGGTATTTCTACTCACTTTAAACATACTTGCTGTCTTGGGATGCTGTTATTTTCTTCATAGCAGCCCACGTGATGCTGCTTTGAATTTGGGCTCAAGTGCTGATCGCACACCATGTTTTAACTATTGCTGAATGGTACTTGCCCAGTCTCAAAGTCCCTTCTTCCTCCCACTCTGCCCTCCCGCCCAGTCCCAAGAAGGTTAACTGGGGATGTACAACAGCTTGAGAGAGCACATAACCAAGAGAGCTGACCCCAGCTGAGCAGAGGGATACTCCAGAGCATAGAGCATCATGCTTAGCAATAGAAACTGAGGGAAGGAAAGGAGGAGAAAGAGGGATGTTTCAGAGTGTTTGTCTTTCCAAGTCACGGTTGTACATGTTGAGCCCTTGCTTTCCAGGAAGCGACTAGACATCAGTTCCTCCTTTGGCTTTGCTCATGCCCCAGCTTTGCATTCTCTATCAACCTGCCTCTTCCTCTGCCAACAAGCTTCCCCCTGCTTTTGCTCTTCTGATTCTTTCTCCTAGCCCACGGTGGGGGGGTGGGTGTGGACTTAGCTGTCTGCAAGAGCCAACCCACCACATGAAGTATTTTGTTGGATCACCAAGCTGTGCCTCGTTTTACAGGTTCACAACCTACTCATGTTTAATTCTGCTCCTAGTGTGATTAGTGGTAGCACCCCTCTCCTGGTGCACAGTGCTGGGAATCCCAAAGCAGAGCCCTCTGTTCAGGAGTTATGCTGTACAGGAGTGTTTAGCTCTGTTCTGCCCTTTCCTCTGCTGTTCAAGCGTAAACATTCAGTTCATGTATCAAATGACTAAAGCTATGGCAACATCTGGTCTTTCTGCAGGATCCCATCCATATTCCGTGTCCAAAATAGATGCAAAAAAGGACACTGATGTTCATCTTTCAATAGCATAAGTAATGTTTTCTGTGTTTCAAATGCATAACTTTGCAATCTAAACGTGATTTTAGTATAGTTTTTAAGTAAAACATGCACCATGTGAAGGAAGTCATGCTTAATTTTCCATGTTTACTTCATATTCAATTATAAATATATATATTCACATTGTATAGTTAACAATTTTGTTCAATATGAAGTAAATAATGGGTGTCAGCTCTTTGAAGGGTGCAGTGAGTGGCTTCACTGATTAGTGATGTGAAACCAGGACCCTGACATCTCATTCCATTGCCTGAATTCAAACTGGAGCTTTATGAACTGGCTAAATCACCCAGCAGGAAGTAGCAGTTTGGGTTTTTAAATTTTATAGTAATTGTAGACCATTTCAGTAATTTTACTCTAATAGAAAACCGACTGAAACATAGTTCACTTTGTCTAAAGTCACATCTTGTATTTTACTAAACTAAAAATGGATGTGCACAAAACATGAGCATTATTTTTTCTCTACAGCTGTTTTATATGGACAACATTTTACCTCAGTTTAGAGGATGTTGCATTAATTTTAAACATGGAAAGCCAGGTGCATTCTGTGCGCATTTTCTAGCATGTTAATGTATTTCAAATACAACAGTAATGCTATTTTAATTGTAATGTCTATTTTTAGTAAATTTTTGTTTTGCTGCATGTAATTCTTCAGTATAGATCTCTTTCTGCTAATCCTAAATTCCTATCTTCAGCTTCCCAGTCTTCTGCACTTCACAGAAATCTATCTCTTTGAATTCCAACATCTTATTTTTGTTCAACTTGGGTATTGTTGCCATCCAATTCAGAATCAGAAACTCTGCTTTGCTCTAGTGTTACAGGAGCTGCTGCATGTCTTGTGGGACCTTGATCTTGCTTGTCTGATTTTTGTAATGGATGTTTTAGCTGGACTAAATTCCTTTGGATCCTGTGTGTGCCAAGGCTTTTCAGCTTTTTTTTTCCCCAGCTTTTTTGCCATGTGTGTAGTACCACTTATGTTATCCTCCACTGAGATTACACATAGGAGTTTTATTTTCGCGGGTAAAAGCTGCATTCATCTGGTGTGTTATTGTGTAATACGTCTTTTCAGTGTCTCATCCATGGACAGCTTCATTCTCCTGTCTTTGAAGCTGTCTGGTAACACACAATGGCTGAGGTTCAAAATATGTTATACTTCTTTTCACTCTTCTGTGAAGAGCTCAGCTTGTCTTTCAGCTCAGGCCTTGTCTGCAACAAGTTAAGGGAAATAACTGGGTTGAGCTGCTCAAGTTTATCCAGGTTCTGTGTTTCCAGCATGTACCTCAGAGTCTTAACAGTACCATTATAAATTTCTTAGATGTGTTTCAGCTGATTCTTGTTCCTCACTGGGGTGATTTTTATTCATATAGTTCAGTGGTTGCATTTCAAACGTCCACCTGCCTGGCCCAACACCTCCTCTACCTAATGCAAGGACATTGTCTGTAGTTCCTGCAGTGCATGCAGAACGTCAAGAGGCTGCATCTGAAACATTCAGGCTCTGTATTTTAACATTTTTTCTTGCAATGGTTCCTTCCCTGAAATACTTCTAGCTTTATCCGGATCTGGAGGATCATCTTTAAATGCAACAAAAGCTGGTTCTCACAAACCTGTCATAGGGAGGGGACCTCTCCACCTCTCCTCTCTGGATTTCATGCCACTAAGCATTATTTTTCTGGCCTTCTGAACATCTAAATGATGAAGGCAAAGCCATTTCTAACCTGCTGTGCATCTAAAATCATATTCCATGTTTCAGATCCACGACAAAATCTTAGAAAATGTTTTTTTCAGGTGCTTTCTTAATATTGGGTGTAAACAATTGTATAAATATCTTAGTTCACATAAATTGCTTTGGGTACAGATCTGTGGGCACAGTGGACTTTGTTGGAGAGCTGGCTGGTCTAGTGGACTCACAATATACTGATATTTCCTATACTGAAGTGTTCCTGTGTTTCCACATATTGGGAGCAAATTATTGCAGAGTTAGAAGTTCCATCCTGTTTTTTCCTTGGTGTAAAAATTTCCTGTAGTCTGCTAAGTTGTAACAGTAGCAGATGAACTGTTGAAATCAATGTGATTTCCTGGTACATATTTTCCATCTTTAGGGGACAAAAGTTTCAGGTTTTCTGTGGTTTATGGTTGTTTTTTCTTTCTTTTTTTTTTTTTTTTTCTCCTCCTTTTTTCTTAAGCATAGTAATATAGAAAACAATTTTTCTATTCTGCACAAAAGCTAGTTCTGAAAGCATCCAAGCAACAGGATTATAATAAGATCTGGAAAGAACACAATCTATCAGCTATTTCTCAGAATGCATAAAATGAATCTTTTGAGCTAAGAGCTGTGATATTTGCACCATAGAAGATATGTGAAAAGAAATGTGGAATTCATGTAAAGTGATGATTGAGCAGTCTTGGAGATTTTGCTGCAACAAATGCAGACTTTGCACTATAAGCGTAACAAACTGTAGCTTATGCTCATTTTCATTTCTTTTGAAAGTGGTGTTTTCCAGGCTTCTGAGAGTCTGTGGTGACTAATTATACATACTTCTAGATTCAAAACAAGGAAAGAGGAGATTGTTCAGCAGAGGAGGAGAAAATGCAGAAGTTTTTACCTTGAATTGTTTTTGTCACATACTGTAGGTACTTATTGAGCCTTCAAATATATTTCATTTTACATTATGTGTGCTTAATTCCTGAAGTCAATATATTCCCACCACTTCCATAGGTTACAATTTAATCACAAGTTATTCAAAATAGAAAATCAGACAGCATGACAAACCAATGTCTGAACTTCTAAATTGCATAAGGAAAGATCCCTCTTATTAAAAATACAGACCTTTACTTCTTTAGCAGATGTTGTGATCTCTCTGTCAGAGTGAACAGCCTTTTCCTGAGCTGCCTTCTCAATCTGCTGTTTTAAAATCTGTGTTACAGTCTTTGGGAGCTCTTCATTCTGAGCTGAATTGACTACTGCAATGGGAAGAAGAATAAAGAGATTGGTTTTCCTCCAGCCTGCATTTGATAAAATTGACTTTAACAGTGAATTATAAAACATTATCTTGGAAAAATTGTGTTTAGCCTTGTAGAAGTCAAGAGAGTCACTTGATCAGTACAGAAATCCACAAACAAAATGAAAGAATAATTGTTAAGGAACATGATATAAACTACTGTTTTGCCATACCTGAGTGGCGTGGCAGAGCCAAGGGTGACTGAGGTCTGTGGGAGAATGGAATTCTCATTCAAGGGCTAAACTGCAGCAGTGTCTTAACACTGCCATCATATTCTGCAGGGTTATTCAGTTCAGCTACAAACTGAACTTTACCTAACCACAGCTTTGTACATACATGAACTAGAGTTTGCCTATATTTTCAGAGAAGTTTTCAGGTCCCCTGTTCTTTCAAGCAACTCAGACCGTATTTAAAGCCATATCCTTATGCAAATATAATCTCTTCACACTGATTTCTAAACTAATTTCTTAAGTCTTATTGAAGTTAAGAAATGTGCATTGCTGAGAATTCAGAGCAATGTGTGTATTCATGTTTATAGCTAAGAACTGTTCTGTGGGAGTAAAGGCATTTGCCATTGCTCATTTGTGAGCCTTTATTCTCATGCCACTTCTTACCTGTGTCATGCTGAGTGAATGCAGAAGCCACTTTCATTTCATGAGTAACTTGTTCATGAGGAGAAACCTGTGAACAAAACCTTCACTTTAGTAATGATTTAGTGCAATGCATAAGAATTTTACATACATCTGAAACCATATTTAAAATACTGCATCAATGAAAAATACAAATGTAAATCTATAAATTATCATGATAAAACAATAATATATTAAAATCACTTAGTGAAACACCTTTAAAAATTATTATGCACTAACTAATGAGATAAGCTCTCAGTAGAAAATCCAGATCTTGCTGTACCAAGAGGTAAAGGAGGAAGAAGCAAAGCAGGTGTGTCAGTATCAGTGTAATTTTCCAATGAGATGATTATTAAATGATATAGTTACCTCTTGTGTTTGAGAGGCTTCTGTTTGACTTTCTTTGGAGGTCATTTCATTGTACTCAGCTTCCCTGGTGCTACTTGGTGCTGTGTGGTGCCTGCTACTTGATGTTTCCTCGAGACAAGCCAAAAAAATTCACATTAACAGCTAATAGTAATTTTTTTTTTTTTTTTTTTTTTGCCTGAAGGGCTGTCAAGAAATTAATTCTAATGTAAATGGTGTAACTAGAGCAGCCATTTTACAGCAGAATGCCATTGTTATTATCTTTGGTATTTATTGCTATCAACATTGGAACAGGCTTTTTTATAACACAGAAGATGTCAAGTCTTTGTTACTGCAGCAAGACACTGATCAGCAGATATGGCAAGCTACATGAATAGATACAATGCATAGTTGGACTGGGAGGGGGCAGAGGTGACAAGGAGGACTTGTTCTGGCTTTATCTGCTGTGCCTCCAACTTGTTGCCTGGCAGTGGACATAACGCCAGTGCAACTTTTGAAAAGGAAGTGTCATAGGTCTGTATGAGGTGATGACTCCCTGCATCTGCTTTATAAAGTTCTTCCAATGCAAAAATCATGCTGAATTTCAATTGTGAAAGGTATGACCCAAAGAGTAATCAAAAGATCCTATAAAATATACAGGGTAGCGCTGTAACTACAAGCCTGACAACTGCAGTGTAATAAACATAGTGTATCTTCAGGAGTTTAAAGCACTGTCCAAGATGTCCATGTAAACTGATTTCTTAGTCTGTCTGTGTTTGGATTGGCTCCAGATTCTGACAGTGATTTGTTTTCTTATGTGAAGCCTGCCATGGAACTTCATCGTTACCAGTGTGTATGGGGTACTTTGAAACTTAGTGATTAGAAGAAATAAATCTGAAAGATTGATATTGTTAAGGGAGCAGTTCGGTGCGTCCTCTCCTGTGTACACAGAGCCATCTAACAAATAATTTCTCTCATGTCAAATTGTATTTTCTTGTTCCTTTGTTAGAAGGAAACTTGTCTATTAGTTTCTACTGATAATAAGCTAGATAAGAGGAGCTTCTGGTCCCTCCAGCAAGAGCTTCCAAATTGTTCAGTGTAACTTGAATGGAGGCAATACTGTGTTTCTGAGATTGCTGCTGTACATCTAGTGCAACATAGAGCTCTATGCTTCCTGCATCTCAAGTTCTGACTGCTACTTGAAATTCAGTTAATTGTGGGGCAAGAAATTAGTTCTTTCTCTTAGTCATGCCATGACAAAGCATGTATGTGACGCAATACCGTCACGAGGGAGGCGCAGTGACCACCAAGGAGTCGAAGCAGGAAAAGAGGAAGTTTAATTTTTCTTACAGCCTTTATAGATTTCTAGAGAAGAGACCACATTGGAAGATTGAGGTTCAACCTCTTCAGTTCCACTGGTCTTAGAAAGTATCCATCAATTGTCCTTTCTACAGAAAGGAATGTAAACAAGATAAGGAATTCTGAAAGCATTGCTTTGTTTACATGAAAGTTCTGACTCCAAGAACTAGAAGGCTGGAAAGCAAGGCGACACATGCATTTATGGTATTTATTCCACCTTCAAATTAAGGAATCCTTACACTGCTTGCATCTCCATTAATATTTCTGGTGAATCAATATAGGGGTCATCTACTACTGGCCTGTAATTACTGCCATGCAGTAAGCAGCAAGGGTCTTAGATCTATGGCAGAGAAACAATGAGTATCCCCTCCATGGGCTTTAGGAATTCTTTTCCACCTCTGTGCTGCCAAATCCTGTTTCAGCTATAAGACAAATTGAAATTGTACGAACAGAAGGTAGAATAAATTTTCTTATTGCTGGACCAGTAAATGATTTAGTGCATTACCAGTATCAAAATGAATCCTGTCTGAACTGTCAGAGTGCATTGAGGCTTGAGGAGAGCAGGTCACAGCGTGTCCTGCTTTTACAGGATGTCCTGTTTTACACTTGCAGGCTCTGTGTACAAAACAGTTGTGAGGGAGCTGCACAGCATATGAGGAGATGTAGAGGTAAACCATGTACCAGATTGAAAAGAGGCAGTTCGAAAAGAATGAAGTGCAAATTTTTCCATCTATTCTCTGTTTAATGACTGTGTAGGTGTATGTCTAATATGTCTTTTCATTCTATATGGATATGCTTTGTAATATATTTATGCATATATATGCTTTTTCATTTAAGATATGCTTTTTTGTTCTAATGTGCATGTTTTAGATATGTAATTCAAGCTCTCATTACTGGAAAAGCTCAATCATGAGACATGAAATATGTTCAGAATAGTCATTATGTATCCTTTGAATGGTGTGGGGTATTAAAAAGAAATATAATTAGACTTAATGTAGTCAGGAAGCAAATCTAATCTGAATGTCACTAGTGCTTTATTGCTGTAACTTTGGTACTGCTTATGAAATAGTTGCCATATTGCAAAAGACCATAATAATTTAATGCTATAGGTATGGCCATCTAAAATGCAGCCCAAATGTTATGAGCCAGATTTTGATGATATAATTATACAGCCTTGCTCTGGATGTGCTGGGAGGAAGAGGGACATGGAGGATCTCTTATTTTGTGTGTCAGTCAAAATGGCTAATTGAAATTTCAGTAACAGGGTGTTAAATGCTGCTTGTTTATTACTTTGAAGAAGTGGAGAGTTAGAAGACCTGTGGTTTCATCCCTCTTCTATAATGGCCAACTGTTGGATTTAGGATTACTGTAGGTGGGATTAATTTAGTATACCCCATTATGATTTACAGCATGTTTTGTAGATCCCATGGACTTTGTAGTATATTCTATAAAATTGGTAAATTTCATTTTGTTTATGGCGTATCATGAGTAAGCTTCAGAAAACACTGCTAGTGGGATGATTGTTGGCATGCTGCTCACTCATGAATGGTTTCTTACAATTTTTAAATTTTCTTTCAGACTTCTCTGTCCTCCAGTCTCTCACATTTGTTTTCTGTCACCATTTCTGTGGGCTGCTGGCCTTCCCATGCTTATCTGTATGGTTCTTAACGCAGAGGACTATAGTGTACCGTTGTGTCTCTGGGTAATAAGTCATTCTAACCTAAAGCAAAACTATTTAAAAATAAACATATAAATCTGAGAGTAAGTCTCTATAAGTTTTGTTAGAGGAGTGGTTTTTTTAATGTAGGCATTCAGATTCTGCTACTGAACAAAACTGTAATTGCTACGCACATTTTATGTTAGTGGCCTATACAACAACTTTAGTGCTTCTGTACTGCAATGATTTAGATAGAATTCTTATTGAAAATGTGCCAAGGTTTGAATTATCAGTAATTATTCAGTATAATTTAGACCAAGGTTTGCTTTTTTGTGTTGATATTTTTACAGTTTCCTTCTGTTCTAATAACAAACAAAACATACTGTCTCTATCAAAAATGGAATTGTTTTTCAGCTCAGAATATGTACAATACATTATATGTGTACATGCATAAAACGTGTACAGTTCTCTATCTGTGTATGCATTTCAAGAGGATCAAATGACTCAGAGGTTCATCCAAGCACAAGAAAGACTTTTGCTATCTCACAATTGATTCATAATGTAATCTCTCAGAAGTTGGCAAATGTAATATTGTTTATGTATTGGCAAATTTAGAACTTTCTGTTCAAAATGAACAGTATGTACAAACTTGTAAGCAGTAGTGAAATCTTCAGTTACATTAGTAACAATGGTATGACTGTTTGGCATGGATCTTCATTTCTTCCTCAAAGCACTGCTTTTTTACCTGTTTATGTTCTTAGCACAGTCTCACTGCACAACAGCACTGTGAGTCTTGCAGAAATTTCTTATAGGAGCTTCACTTACCTGCACTTCATCCCTATGATTTGTCAGTCTTGCTTATTTATATATATATACTTAAGGTGACTTGGGCACTATATGAAAGATTTTCATTAAAATGTAAGGTTTTCATCATTCTCTGTCTCATTATTCAGTCTTATTCTCTGCAGTTTCTAGAAAATTGGCAAGTGCTAAAATAGCCATCTTAGGAAATTCCTCTGGAATGACCCTCAGTGAAGGAGAGGTAGCTATGCCCCTGTCAGTTCTGACATTCTGTACTATATGGTTGAGTGAATATCCTGTTTTCTCTGTATTTCACTCCTTTGCTGTGTTGGAGGCTCAGCTCACTTGCCAGCAATGGCTTGTTTCTGACACTGAGGCTGTGCCTGAGCAGTGGGGT
The DNA here is from genome assembly GCA_013401135.1 of Cettia cetti. Lineage (NCBI taxonomy): Eukaryota > Metazoa > Chordata > Aves > Passeriformes > Sylviidae > Cettia > Cettia cetti. Next base: position 50,041 of record VZUI01038011.1, on the reverse strand, counting down.
GGCTGAGCTGGGGTGGCCAAGCACTCCAGGCTGGCACCTGCTCGGGTGTAACGCCAGAGCTCGTGGCCTCTTCTCATCTTGGTGGCTGATGCTAGAAGGTGCTTATGGTGCCAGAACACAGTGTTTATGAGCACAGGGCAAGTCTGAGATCAGTTTTCATTGCTGCTCACCATTTTGGACACGAGTTTATTGAGCTCTACATGGCAGTTATTGCAAGGAACCAATCTCCAGTACAATGTAGGGAGCTAAGAGTGATGGCTGCTGCCTGAGAAAAACAGGAAGATGAATAGTTATTATTTGTGTATTTGATGACAATATTTTGAATGAAAAGTAATGAATTTCTTATACAATAATTGAATATGTAGTAGAATGTTCAGATATTTAGATTACTGTTTAAAAATTCATTTGTGTCCTTATTTTATCTTGGATTAATAATTTGAATTTTTCCAGATCTGGAGATCTGTCTTCAAACTATGTGTTTTTTCTGTTTTGCCCTAGGATGGATTCAGTGACCTTGAATAATCTTTCAACTACTTAAGTGTATAATCCCATTTTCCATGAAAGTGCAGTTATGGTACATAAAAATTGGATTTTATGGTCTTGCAGTAAGTTATTTAACCTAAATTTAAAGATGGTTCCATATGGTATGAGTGATTTTATTTCTCAGTGTATGTGGCTGTTGCTGCTGATGATTTGAGAAAGCCTCCTCTACTAGCCACAGAGGAAAAAATACATGGATAAGTATGCTTTGAGGTCACCTCTTGACTGAAGAAATGGAACCATTTTAAGGGCTTTGTAGAGAGATAGATGTCCTGGGAAAACGCATCTACACATCACAGAAATGAAATTACTGGGTTCTGTGTAAGAGAAAAGTTCCATAATTTCTGTACAGGATTCTGTATTCCTTCACCCAGAAAACTGGCAGGTGGAGTGGGCCACATCATCAGAAAAGTATGTACGTAACACTTCCTATTACCACAGATTATTATGCACCGGTGTGAGTATGGCCCACCATGGCATTTTTCTGCTTACTTAAAGATGCATTAATACCCCTGTAGCAAACTGTTTCTTCTTCCCTACAAACTGGAGTTTTGCTTGTTGTCTTGTTGTCTCTGCAAATTGTTGATGTGTTAATGGTTAATGTGTTAAGGTATTAATGTATAAGAAATGAGACATGACTGGTAGATATGCTTATACCTATTTAACATGAAAATAAGCATATGGCAAAATGTTAATGTCTTTTTCTACGAAGCTGGGAGAGCAATAGTGCTTAAAAATCTATCCAAGGAGTGCAGGATGGTAAAGAAATTTACTGTTTTTCAGAGTGCACAGGACAGGTTGTACAGTGTTTTATTGCAGGGGATTTCACGGAGTCCAAAATCATTATCTCCTACAACAATTTTTTGTGGTATAGTCTAATGAAGCAAGGAAATGTAAAGGTCTTTTATCTGAAGTAACACTTAGCTGCTGCTTTGTTCTACTTTCATGTAATGTCTGGATTCTTCTGTGCAATTTTTGATCTGTTTAGGGAAATTTACTAGATTTAATTCAATGGAAGAAGGAAACTCCTTTTGAAAGAGAATGATTTAACATCAAGTGCAATAAATGCAAAATGTCACCATGACACATGATAGTGTATAAGTCACAGTCTTATAGGCAGGTTTCAGTATAAAATACTGCTATAGTAATAATCTGCTTTCGTCAATCTAAGTCTAGTTGAGTCTAGTCTGTAGTGAGTGTTCATCTGCATAAAAAATATATAAATCCCGTGGTACATCTCAAATATAAAATTCTCTGAGTATGAACATTAGAGAAAAGTTGTCTTAGTCATAATGAAAACTCATCAGTAAAGCAAGCAATCATATTTTTTCCTCAGTTATCTAGGCTGGGCAGGGCAGATCTAATTTGTTAGTGTTAAAATGCTCTTGTTACCTGTAAAGATCTATGCTGGTGCTGGTACTGAACAAAGGTCTTTTTTGGAGACATCCTTTGCACTTTTTCGAATTGTTTCCTCACTGCTGCCAGGCCACCAGGCACAGTACAGAACTTGGACTTCTGTGAACTCTAGAGTGATAAAATAAGACCAGTTGTTTTCTATTTGCACTAAAAACATATTGCTATGACCTATTTTTTTTTTTAACTAGTTAACAGCAGTATGCAGGAATGACTCAGACAATCATAAATACTGGTTTTGGCAAGTTCATAGGCCACTGTGCAAGAGCCATACTTGATGATTTAGACAACCTAAAGGCATGCTTGGCCTGAATCTTGAGCACCAAAAGATGTAAGTCTCATCTGCTTGATTGGCAGTAACAATCACTTTCCAGAAAAATCCTTCTGCTGTTCCCTCTTCTACTCGTCTCTTCTGAATTCTGTGGCATTCAGAGTTGCCACCTGATCCTCTCTGTGTTTCCAATGGGTATTGTTGAAAAACACGCAGAGAGCTTCAAGCAGACCTTTGTGAGATGACCTGACTTCCCCAACAGCAGCAATGAGGGTCACAAGAGGGCACTTACCCTCAGGCTTCCTATTCTAGTTCTGTCCCTTATCTGTTGCTTTTTAGATGATATTGGATTAAGATTCCAGTATTTTAATTCATTAATCACTATGCAGAAAAAAGCCCACTCAAAAATTAGGAATAAATTTTTAATGAAGCTACTAAGTAAAGTTAGATTTACTACGTATATATGAGTAAGTAAACAGATCATAAAAAACCATTTTTTTTCCCTGTGATGAAGGCTGCATGATTATACATGCACATGAATATGTGATTATGGAAAGTAATTGTTTTAATGAATGAATATTTCAGGCACACCTTAACAGCTATTTGGATATATTTTGAGCAGGTAAATGCAGTTATGGGTCTTTTAGTGAAATGAATTAAGTCCCTTTAATGGAACCAAATATAAAGTTCCTTTTCTCAGGCAACCATCCATTTCAGCAAGAAATTGCAAGATGTTTCTGAGTTTAAATGAAATCATTCCTATGTGTGCAACACAGTTAGGTTGGATCAGGCTTCATGTAGTTCTTTTCGTTGTGAGACAGAGTACTAATCTCAGCAAAGTTTCCAGTTGCTGGACTAGGGAATTGGGACCTTTTCAGACAGGTGAATTGGGACCTTTTCAGACAGGTGAAATGCAGGAATCTGCTCCAAATACACATCAAGCGGTTGAGAAATAAGGAAGTCAGCAGGCAGCAATTTGATGGCTGGAAAACACCTGGACTCTGGTGGCTGTTTTCACTCTGTGGTTTCTGGATTATCCAGGCACCCAGAAGGTCCCTTCAGGCAATGCAAACCGTTTTCCCAAGACTAAAGTGCAGGTAAAACTGGGAATCCTTCTACAGCTGTACTTGCATATGGATGAAGATGATGTCTGGTGAGAGCTGAATTGTAGTCCTTTTGCTAGATATGGTCTCTGATTTACAGAAATGACTCTGGCCTAGTTTACAGTGAGAAAAAGGTTTTCTTTCCATGTGCTGAAAGTTTAGTCTAAACAAAGACCACTGACATTCTCGTATTAGAGCAAGCCCTTATAATGCCTTCCTTTCCTTTATACAAGGGATCTTGCAGCAACTTCTAGTTGGGATTTTAAGATATGGTGAAAACACTTTTAAACCCTTAGTGTTTCTGCAGAACTGAGGAAGATTTTCCTGGCTGAGATCTGAAGACACAGCTTTCAGATATTCCTGACTGATAATTCACTGTCTGGTGAGGAGGTCTATTTTACTAGTTTATAAACTCTATTGACCAAATACCTTATGTGCTACTTGGTATCAATATTTTAAAATTTGCAGTAAAATACTTAATCCTATTGATAGACATGTAGAGAGAGATGTAAAACAAAATTAAGAAGTTTTTTTTCCAAACTACTCTTTTAAATAATGCCAATTTTAAATAATTTTATTACAAAACAATACTTTTTCAAATACCTTGTCTCATAGAGCTACTATTTTAAAATGCAGCAATTTCATATTCTTTAGTTTGAACACCAAGAGGTCTAAACTTAATGTGCTTTTGAATATGATTTTAATATTTAGTAATAATTTTAGTAATGCACAAGCTGCTGGCTTAATCTATCACAAGCCTATGGCCCTAATAAATGCAGCTCATGCAACAGTGAAAAGAAAACCCAGCCCTTCTAATGAGCTAAAGGGAGTTGTCCAGATGACCAAAGCTTTATAGCATGAAAAAACTCAGCAGAGATAGGCTGATGCATCACTAAGTTTGCTAAGTAGGTTTGTTAGTTTAATTGTTAATTTAATGTTAATTTAATATCAAATTTTGATCTGCATAGTGATCCATCAGTCAGCTTGGATAAATAAAGAACTCAGGATATGTCACTGTGCAAAGCAAATGGAGCAGTAGGAAGGTAAGAAACCATGGATATCTTACATGGGCAAAGGACACAGCAGCCTTGTACATAGCCATTCTTTCTTTAAAGGAGACAGTCTCCTGGAAATCCAGCAGTGTGTTATCAGCCCTGGGAGCGCTCTCTTTAGATAGTCCTCTTACAAGTTTGCGAGACTCCGCTGTAAGTACAAACAGACATGGTATTTTCTAAGAGGAAAATAGCTATAGTTTTTCTAAATCTTGACATAAAAGCAGTAGTAGAAAGAGAAGTATCATTTTTTAACAAGTTTATCTTACTGTCAATTTAAAGCTTAGAGAGTACAGAAAAATTAAGGTTAATTAAACTTTTCAGAGTGGGTAGAATTTCTTGGGTAAAAACAATAAGCTTTTTTAATGAAAAAAAAGTGAAATTTAAACAATAAACATAGTATTTTCTGATAGTATTATATTTGCATCATTTTATACTATGAAAAATAATTTTAATTGCTACAAATAATCTATTATAATTAGATTTATTATGTTCGAATTAGAAATTTATAGTATTAATTTGCTCACCAGAGTCTGTTCTGATTTTCTGTTTACTGATCTTACCTTATTGTATGTTTTACTTGGTTTAGTATTACTAAAACCTTGTAGAAAATAATGTCCATTGCTAACTATATTTTAACCTTGTTTCAAGGTGTGAAGATGTTATAGACTTATCTGGAGGTATTTGCAATTCAGCTGCAGTGCATGTGGAGACAACAGCTCAGAGGACTCCTGAAAAAGCAGCTCTGAGTTACTAGCACTAGGAGGTTCTGCTGCTTCTTTCTGCACTCATTTGAATGTGTCAAAAGAATTCCATATACTCCAAAAAGTGCCTTAAATTTAATGTAAAGTTATTTTTCCTTCTTTTAGACAAAAGGAAAAGGTATGTTGTGATAATCTCTCTTGTCTGTGATAAGAGAAATGCAACAGAAAAAAGGGACTTTTGAACAACTGTCTGTTCATCTGGCACAGAACTTAGTGCTAGGCAAGGGGTATCCCACCAAACAGGGAAGATTTCCTAGGCATGCCTGACCTTTCTGCCTGTTCTTCTGAAACTGTTAATCTGGCATAAGTGTTCATATAACAAGTAATTCTAATCTTCAGTAAAAATCAGATGCAGACATGCACAGAAGAGTGATCTCAGTGTAAATATACTTGGTTTCTTAGTATTTTTAGCTGACCCTACTCATAATTTACATAAGGATAATTTTCTGTTATGCTTATCCCATGCAGTAATTTTGCATATTTCATGTTATCATGATAGACAAAAGAATTGTACAGTTCAAGAAATAATAATAGCAGCAGTGAAAGAGTCAGTCAGCTGAAAGTAAAAGAAAGATTTTCAGGGAAAGTGAAATCAGAAGAGAGAGAAAACTGCTGTTTTTCAAGTAAGTCTGTGCATTAAACCAAAGCTAACCAAAACCGTGGAAAAATTGGAAGTACACTTCTGCAACACAGATGGATAGTCCACTGCAGCCAAAACTACCAGATCGTTTTTAAAGGCAGATTGAATTATGTAGCACACCAGAAGGAAATTTTTAAGCCATTTCTTTTATTCTTAAGAATGTTTAAGGGTTAAAAATCTTTCTTGGTATTTTGGTTGAACAAGGGATTTTTGGATTGTACATAGTCATAAGCATGGGAATGGTTTCATTAAGTGCAATGGGAATACTCACGTGCATGAAGTTAGACGTGGTTTAATTCCTTGCTAATATGGGGCCAATGAATTTAATGGACTGATTTAAAAAACATTTTAATAGATACATATTATTAACCACCTGGGGAGTGAAGGTAATAGAAACTATTCTTTTGTTAGCTTTAAAAGCTTTAAACAGTAAAATTTTGTTTTGAGAAGCTATTTGGTTTATAACATAATGTGAAACTCTTTGTAGTGGTACGAGAGATTATATGATCTAAACCTTTGCTCATTCATTTTGCTCTAAGCTTTGCTCATTCAAGAGAACTTGAAGGTGTAATGTATTCTGATTCTTTCAGAGATAAATGTATGTTTTAAATGAACTAGTAAGAGCCTTATCAAGCTGAGCTATGCCAACAAAATCTGCTTGCTTTTGTCATATGGGACTTGTACAATAGTATCTTTTTCAGATAATTTAATTATTTTATTAATTGTGAGTTACATTAATTCTATAAAGTAAACAAAGATTGACAAATTATTTGTGCATAATAGAACTTGAGAATGGCTTTTTACCATTTTTTTTTCCAACAATATGCCTGCATAGCTATCCAGTATGGGCTTCTCCAGGTTTTCATGGTAGGTTAACAGTAATATGAGCATTGCCTTCATTGTTTTCCAGTGGAGACAAAAGCAGTTGTTGGCATTGTTTTGGCATAACTGGAACATTTAGGAAAAGCTTCTGTAGCACTTTAGTGGTTTGAGAGTATTGTTCTTGCTGAAAAATTGAAGCAATTTGGCATATATTGTTTATTGTTTATAAAAAACTCAAATCTCATGGTGATGGGAGAAATAATCTATGGATTAGCATTATCTTATTTTTTTTAGGACCTGAGTATTTATTCAGGTGCAGAGTTGCAGATTTCAGTACCTGATGTCAGCTATTAGAAGTTTAAGAATTTTCACCAGTGGTTTCAAACTAAAATGAGTCTATAGGGAATTTACTTCTCATAAGACTGAATGCAAAATGGGATATTATGGCTCTCACAGGAGCATAGAAAAACATTATCCCCTATGAGGCTGTCACATTTTTGGAAAAAGCTTTATGTATAAATTGTTGGCTGTGCACTTTTGCATAAATCATATTCTTTGTTATTCCTGGTGGGTTAAAAAATGCTTCTGGAACATGCTGTGCCATATTTAGACTCAGAGGCAAAGTGGATGTGGAATGGAGGATTCTGTTTTCTTGTCAGAGAGGAAGAAAAAAGGCTTTGTACTAGAAATCTGGAGAAGGGGAAAACACACCCCAAATTGTCCTTAAATCCAAAGATACCTGAAAAACTTCAGGAGGCACAAAAAATTCTGCCACAGAGAGAACTGTGGCTCTGTCTAGTTAATGTTAAATAGTTGTGGGGTGATATGGTCACAGTATCTAATTATCTTTCCAAGAAGAAATGAGCAGGTATTAAAGGTGTCTTTAATTTGGTAGGGGAAAAAAAGAAAACAGATAGCCAGTGGCTGAAAGTTAAACTTGATAAAAGAGCAGGTCTGAAGTTTGAACAATGATCTTAATAAACTTAGCAGCATTAACTAGAAAAGGTCTTGTGCATTCAAATTTCCCTTTCCCTTTAAAATTCTAGAATCTGAAATAGATAAATATGCAGTCTAAACATTTTCTTATTAAAAAAAGAGTGGAATCAATAATTGTTTGATATGATGTAGAAGGCTTATTAATTTAATTGGGAGACTAGACAAATCTTTTAATGCTGTTTATTTGGGTAATCTCTTATTTTATATAAGGTGAAGTCCTAGACTCTCAGAAGTCAATAAGCAGTTGTTAATCAATTTGATCATGCATATTCTTTCTCTGTTAAAGCAAACCAAAGCCCAGTTATAGCCACTTTTTGATATCATCAAGCATTGGTCTCTAAAGCACAATATGTGCATCCCAGGGGATGTGCAAGACAGTCCTTTGGGGTGCAGTAATCTAACTTTTTTTGTGAATAAACACTTTTAAAATTTTTTTCATCCATCCTACTTTAACTTTTATTTTGGTGTATGTTGCTAGTGGTTGTGCTAGTAGAGTAGTACAGGTACATGATTTGTAAATAAATATACAAACATTGGGAGAGCAGACTTATAAGTATTTTAATGGTAGAGGTGAGTATCAAAAAGGTTTGGAGACCACTGCCTTAAAGCAAGGTATGAGGTCCATGTGGTAATGCTAACCTTCAGAGCTGTTGCTATGGCCATTTTCTGATGACATCTTTTCAAAGATTGCTCTCCCTCGTTTCACGCTAGACTCCTCCTGAGAAATGCCAGAATGGTTTCCAGGCTGACTCTTCAATGGTGATGAGTGTGAATTTCTCTCGCTTTCTGTTTCCTGTTAGGAGACATCAAGAACAGGATATGTGTTACAAGTTATTAATAGGAAAGAGATGTGGAGTTTGGGGCAAAGGGAGTGTGCAGAGAGACAGTGGACTAAACACCAGTTGCTCTTTCAAACACTTTTTGTGCATAGAAGAGTTGACGGACGGAAATTTTATTAACTTCATTTATCATTACATAAGAATATATAAAAACAGCAAATGATGTCGTGGAAGTCAGATGCACATGGGCATTTGTACTTCAGAAATTTGATTTTCAATTCTGCTGTGACTTATCACCTGGATTTAGGTTAGTGGGTCAATGTTCCATATAGATAGTTTACACAATATCATTAGCTTCTCATAATCATTCTGTGGCCTCAGCCCTTTGAGGCACCATGGGTAAATTATTGCTAACCAAGGCTTTAATGTGCTGAAGTTTGTGTTTTAGGGAGCTCTCCTTCCTTCCGTGCAATGTGTTACACAGAATGGAGTTGGACACAATGGCTGCAAAATCTCATCTATAGCTCTTATGTTAAATAAATTACTGAAATTGCTGCAGTAGCAAAAATAGATTTTTTTTTTTTTTTTTTTTGCAAGGGAGTAAGGTTCACTTGAAAGGTTCACTGCATGTCCATTTCTGTCATCCTGAAAAAAACCTACCGGTATCAAAAGAAAAAGTGACTACGTGGTTGTTCTGGTGACAGCATGAATCTCTCCAGGAAGGCTTTGCAGCACTAAGGGCTAGAGCCCTTAATTACTAAAATGGCATAGGTTTTCAAAATGTATGGGCTTCATTAGACTGCTTCTTTTTTATTGTTGGCAACAGCTTTATTATTGTATACAAATTTCATGCTACCATAGTATGTGATCTCACTGAAGTAACTTCTAACTGTGTTTAGACTTAGATACCATGCATGGTTTGTGTAAAAAGCCCAATGACACTTCCATGTTCTTTCCTCACTAGTCTGTTGATACTCTCAGGTTGTACACCCCAGTCAGAAGTGATGCAGTGGCACAGTGCCAGTGAGACAAGCTCTGTGACCAGGCTGGGCTGCAATACACAACAGTAATGGTGGACAGTTGCAGCACAGGGAGGAGAGAGAGCTTGGCCAGAATGTGAGTGTGCTGAGAGGAATGATAATACTTGTGTGCCAGGGGTGGCTGGAGACAGCACATGGCTGAAAGGAATAGGGTGTTTTGTGTGGGAAAGGCTATGGCTTAAAAATGCTAATAATTTTGTACCCTTTTTCACAGTTGGTTATAAGTTGCAATTACAGCCCAGTATTGATTATGGTATTTTGGTTTAAAATCAAGGGCTGACCATTATTGTCTTATGGATGATCCATGAAGCAGAAATGGCTCTGCAGAGGAGAAATGAAGGATGGGGAGGGAGAGAAGAAATTAAAAGAAAATGCAGCTGTTCATGTTATTAGATCATGTTTGTCTCCTCCAGGTACTGCAGGCTGCCAGTACCTGGTGTAAATGAGAGCAGCCTCAGGATCATCTTGCCCTAGCAATGTGTGTGCTTTCCCGAGTAAACAGCAGAGAATCCCTTTAATGATATTCTAACTTCTACAGTATTAGATCAAAATAGAGAACTCGAAATACAGTGTTTTCAATTACCATTGTCATTGTTGAGAACAAACTCATCTAGGTTGGGGTCTTTTCTTGTGGGTTTTTTTTGTAATTTCTATTACATTTTTTTTCTCTAGATACTGTAGTAGCTGAAAGCTTCAGAATTTACTGTTTCTCACTGTTATTCTTGCAAACCAGGGACCAATATAAATTTGATTTGCGTTTTTAACTATGAATTTTTTAACTTATAGCATGTTTTTATGAATTTTTTTCAAATTTACATCTCTGTGGTAGCAACTCCATTACCCATAAAATTTAAATAACTTAGTATTTTACACATGAATTTTAATAAGAATTTAGAAAAAATGAATGCATCTTTTTGGACCATTTTTAATATGAATTACAGGAATTCATGTGGCCCTGCTGAACAGGTTTTCATGTAAATTCTCTTGTGGAGAAATTTCTAAGACATGAGCTACCATGGTAGAAGGTGCTCAGTCTCAAGCTGCTCTAATGCCATTTTGCAAAGAGCATACCTGTCTTAGTGGGGGCTTTGGGGCGATGATTTTCTTGCACGATGGCTCCAGCTGCAGGTCTAGAGCTCAGATTTATTCCCAGGAAATAGTATTTCCTACTGTGAAAAAGTTATTGAAAAGTGTTATGATTACCATAAGCTCAAGTTAATCAGGATAAATTTAATTTGCATTCTTTTCTATTGGGGTATCTACACAGATAACCTAATGACAGCGAATGTCAAAGACATCTTCTTAATAAGGATAGAATTAACATTTGAAAAGGCACTGAGGTAGTGCAAGAGGTGCTTAATTAGAGGCTAACTCTTGCAAAACTTGCCAAATGAAAAGTAAAACTTTTTTTTTCTTTTTGATTATTGCAGTATTCAGTTCATATCAAGCTTTTGTAACTATATGTGTGGTCTTGGTGGGATCAGGTGTTTAACTGGGATATAAACTGTTCTCTTGAGCACCCTGTTAAAAGCATTTATACAATTTCATTTTTGTTGGATATAATTTGTTGAAGTCTGTCCATACTCTAGTAACTTCCTGTCATGTAATTACTTCAGATTTATGTACTCCCTCTTATATTATATTCTATTTTTACATGTACTTCTCAGAAAAAGGTGATACAAGAAGCTATTTTTATGTTCTGTTCTCATACTCTAGACATGATGAAAAGAATAAAGCATTGGAGTCCAATTTGCAAGGAATATGCAATCATTACAGTTAGAAATGCCAACAGTACAGATTCCAATTTCACTGGCCTACTGAGTGGCTATGCTTCATTTAGATAGTGAATTTTCCACTTGTTATCCAGTCCTTCACTAATCTAAAAGTCAGTGAGCCAGAACACATGAAGTTTTAAATAGAGGAAAACTATTTACCAAATTACTGCTACCTTTTCTGCATACTTACAACTACCTTGGATTGCAAGAAGAATTTGCATCCAGCATATAAAGTAGATTGTTACATCTACTGTTAATGTTCAAAATATTTAATGATTTTTAAAGGACATTTTAAAATGTATTCAAAAGATGCATTCATCCTCATCCTGTGTAACTGCATTCATTGCTACATGTGCTACCTAAAGGAAAGCAGTCTACAACCTAACTTTCATTTTATAGGTGGTGTCTACTAAAAGGAATCATGTGTAAGAAAAGACAAAGAGGGGTAGAAGGAATAGGCCCAAAGAGAAAAGATTAAAGTGTAAGTTGAAAGGAAAATAATAAATCCATAATTGTATGAGGAGGTAGGAAATGAGTGGAGCAGAGCAGTAGGATAAGTGTTAACAAATCAGATCTGTTGCTTTGAATTACATAAAATCTTGGTCTGTTAATGCATTTTACTTGGGTTTTAATTTTAAGTTAGGATTGCTATTCAAGTAATTGTTTCAATGGCAATTCAGGTTGCACTTTGCGGAACTGACTCCTAACATTTACTAACTTCTACATTGCCTAGAAAAAGATGGCATCTCAAATTCTGATTCAAAACAAGAGACTGCTTTGCTGGAGAGTACACAGAAATTATTTGAGGCTAATTCTTCTGCTGTGCGAGTTGACAATATCTGTAAATCCCTCAGTCATTGTGGAATATAAAAAACCTGAAAAGATAAAACAGTACAACCTTGCCCTGCCTGGAAAAAAAAATTTGGAAATACCAACATGAGACAAGCCTCTTCCTGATACATTTCTCATCTGTAATTAAAATTATGGTGAGAATCCATTCTGGTGCAGTGGGAGTGCATGGAATCATGTCTACCATCTGCTGAAATGCTGGTGGCATTATTAAGATTGATGACAGACCCCCTCAAGTGACTATTAGAGAGGAGTGCTAATAACACCTGCTACATAAACTCTCTGAAGCCAGTAAGGAAACTGTTGAGACAAAGCCATGGTTCTCAGTTGGTGCTCTGCAATGCTCCATTTCACTAAGACAGAATTTCTCTGGAGGCTTTAAAAAGAATCCCTGTAGCTGCCTGGAACCTGCACATTCATTTTATCTCCAGACCAGATCCAGAGATGCGTATCCTTTTCAGCTGGAGACAGTTTTAAAATAAGACTATTTTCATTTGGAGAAAGGGTATAAAATAGCTGTGCTGTCTACATGAAACAGAGGCCATGAAAAGAGCTTGTGTCAACCTGAGGAAACAAAAGATCTATTTGCAGAACTGCCATCTGTGCTGATTTGGGCTAGGATATAGTTAATTTTTTTTCATAGTAGCTGCTATGTTTTGAATTTGTACTGTAAACAGTGTTGGGTAATGTGATGTTTCAGTTTTTACTGAGGTCACACAGTTATATGCAGCCAAATGTATTATATTGATTTGAAATGTTATAGAACTTCTCACAGCATGATAAGGAGGATTGGTGCTAAGTAAGCAGCTGGACAATGGATTAAATAGGCAACTGGAGGATATACAGTAGGTACAGAAACTTCCTGTCTAAACTAATCCTGTGCAGTGGTCCATATCTGCTGGTATTTTTGGCAGTCAAAATACTTGTGTATTTTATAAGCACATAAAGAAACTGAGGCCACAGTCAAGTAATTTGACAGTAATCAAACACGTTTGAATGAGCCTTTTAAAAGTTTTATGATACTATAGTGATTGAGGAACATTTTTTAAAGTAGTCTAGGTACAATATCTTTAAAAAACTAATTCAAGATAAAATTTATGAAGACTAAAAAATAAAAAACCCCAACCTGGTAGAAGTAAAACTGCAGTGTTTGAAAGCAAATTTAAATAAAATCACATAAAAATCAAAGAGAATTTATACCAAGTGTGTACTAGAAGTCTATACAACTAATTAGCAGTACATTACCAGAAAAAGATGCTGCATAAGAAGTCTGGTTCTGAGACAGCTGTGTTTAATATGAAATATATTAGAAAGAACAGCAAAAAATACTATAGAGGGTACACACAGCATAGCTTTCTGACCAACATTAACAGACTACAATTTCCAGGCTTGGTTCAAGTCATGGAAACTCTTTAGAAACCTGTGCAATTGGTAACCAATATCAGAGGGTTTTTCCAGAATTATGACCTTGGGCAGCATAAAAGGCTCTCCACATAGGAGGCAGAAATTGAGGTTTGAAACACAAGGAAAATTAGACATAATAGCTTTCCTCCTATCTCCTCCTGCCTTTTAAATGTACAAATATATGGCAAACGTTTGAATCAAATATGATAACTGGCACAATTTGTTTATGTAATTCCAAAGTAATTGGAAGAACTTCGGCCACTGTATTAAATAAAATCCACACCAACACTTTTTAATAGAATTCTGCTATTTTTAGTGCAATAAAGTTTTATTTTAGGTGTCCAAAATAAACTTATTACCTTCTTTGCATTGCAGTTATAAAAGGAACTCTGCTGTATATTAAATTCATGTGTCAAGTTTCTCCTTTTCTTCTTTATTGTATTTATCTTAAAGGGCATATTTAGGGGTGTAATTTCTTATCTCTGTGTTTTCAGCTATACAGTGGAAATTTAGTAATCTTTATTTTATCAGTGCTGCTGTTTGAATGTATGCAAGTATGAAGCAAACATTATTTTTTGGAGGTTTCATGAGAGCATGTGAGAGTTCCAGCTTTTTGTTTGTTTCTTATAAATTCACAGACAGTATTTGCTTTTCTTTGCACATTCTTGCTGAAATTTACTTAGATACAGAGGTCTGTCGGTTTAGACCTATCAGCCTTCTTAAAATATCTCTATGTGTGTCTCTGCCTTTCAGCAAAACAAAAATGATTGTGAAAGTGGTGTTTTCTAACATAATCCTTTTGTGCCTTTTATTGCTGCAGAAATTTACATTCTTTCTGTTGTCATTTTCCACAGTCATTTGCTATTTCATTATTTTTGTAATTATTTTAAATATCTGTAAATTATTAGATGTATGTTGTGGTGTGAAACAGAAACTAAAAAACAAAGCAGAAACAAAAGCAGAGTGGGGAAGCAAATGGTTTACAAAATGACCAGTACTTCAAGTTCTTGGTAGGCACTCTGTTTTAGCTGCACATGCACTCCTTCCTCAACCCTCCTCCTTTTTTTCCTTCTGAAATGTTGCCTTTATGCTAAAATTTGACAACTTCCTGTAATGCTGGTTCCCAGATTTCACTGATACTACTTTTTGAAGCGGACAGAAGTGTTTTCCTTTAGTTGTTCAAGCAACTAAGGCAGAACCCTCTATTTAAGTCAAGAGCCGAAAGTAATATGCACAGGCTTAAGTCTAGCTGCAGTCTTTCCCTTAGTAAAGATCCATTTTATCAAGGCTTAAATGTACTTATTTCCATTAAACTTACAACAATTAAAAATAATACTTTAAATATTAATAAATAATTAAATAATAATTAAATAATAATAATTTAAAATTTAAATATGTGGTGGATTCTCTGATGTTCCTTCCAAAATTACAGAAAGTATTATATGGTCCAGTGCCCAGCACTTGTCATTTATTCAGGAGTTACACAGGGCACCTTCAACATAATTTGCTCCGTACATCACCAGAGAACTGCATGCTGGGAATTTTGGTGGTCAGAGCGCTCATGAACTTAAAATTCCTTGTAAACTTTTTCTCAGTGAGCTAAATAAAGTTTTATCCCACTGCTTTTTAAAATTACTATTTTTAATAGAATAGGGGTGTAGGCTCTAGATAACAACTATCTTTAGCCAAGACTTTTTAATCTAATATTCATTGCATGTTTTTAAATTAGGGGGTTTTTTTTCCCCTCAATATTACTTTCTATAAAAGCTAGTAAAATTATGGGTTATCAGCATTCCCTTTTTTAGGAAATAGCCCAGTCAGATACTGGGCTGATGTTTGAAAATGAGCAATAAGAAAAAATGAAACATATTCAACAATGGAAGATTAACAATGAGCCTGTAAAGAGGGTATTATGTAAGAGCTGTAGCTGCAGGGAATTCAAGATGAGCTATGAATGATGGAGCTTCTGAGTCAATGGGTGTAATTAGGGAGAGTCTCAAATTTAATATTACTATGGACCATTTTCATATCTGCAGTCCAGTAGTGATATTTAATATCTGTGGCAGAATTTCATATGAACAGCTTTAAAGAAATACAATGCAGAGCCTGAACACCCCTAGGTATACAGAGTTCACAGACTGACTAGTCTGGTGTAACAACTATTATTCCAAATTTGTTAATCAGGTGTTACAGTTGAAACAAACATACCATCAGACCATGACAGAAGAGGGAAAAGAAACAATGTTCAAGTATGGCAGTGGTATTTTCTTTTAAATTTTTATTTCCTATTTGCTAAATGCCTCATAATTGCTAAGCTTTAGAATAACGGGCCACGTTGCTTTAAATCTAGACATCAAACATCTGGGAAGCATCTTCACAGCATATTTTTGAAAGAGACAACTGAGCAAGCAGAATTCCTGCCAACAGAGAAAAGACAGTGCTAAAGGAGCAGAAACAGAAGCACACAGGTGAGATCTTTAGCATGAAAAGGATTCCTGGAGGTCTGTTCAGACAGCTGATGTAGTAAAATGTATTTAGCAGGTGATTTGTACCTTCTACCCTGTAATGGCCAACGTTGACATCTACCTGTGAACTGGTACTGCCTGTGTCTTGGACGTGTAAAGATGGGAAGTCTTCTATGCTGTACTTTTAAAACACAGAAACTGTTCTGCTCTAATGAAGATCCACAACAGTAACATGCAACTCCTGACTATGGTTTGTGTGGATCCATTCACTTCACCCTCACAACTTAAGAAACATGGTGAGGCCATTTCTCTTTTTACTAGATACTGTCAGAGAATAACAGAATTGTTAACAGTTTCTTCTCACAAATGCTGTTCAGGTTGGAGGACAGATAACACAATAGACATTGGAGATTTTATTTAACATATATAATAGTCTGTTGAAATATTATTTGTGAGTATTGGTGCTTTTTTGATTAACTTGATCATGTTAATTTGACACATTTCACGTTGTACTCCGCAAGCAATGTCTCTTTCACTCTTGTTTAATTTATGGATATGCTCTCTTCTGCATACCAGCAGCTATATGCCTGATTTCTCAGGCTTTGGGTCACAAGCTTATTTCCTTCCTAATCATCTCAATGTTATGTTTTCTTACAAGTGCTGTTTCCAAAGACATTCTAGTAATGACATATTTACTTCTCATCTTTCCACATCACTTTCATGCTTCAAGAATTGATTAAGCTACCACAGGCTGGTAAAATGTTCCAAATAGAGGAGACAGAATGACAGAGAAAATATTTTGAGATTTGTTCTTTCTGACACATGGGACAAATACTCAGGAAGTTATTTAAGATAAGAAGTACTGTCTATAAAAATATTACAAACTAAATTTAAACTAAATGTGGAGATGAAATGAAAGAACATGTTATAAATAAATCATACTTTTCCAAACATCATTTTCTCGCCACTGACTGTGGAAAGGAGCTCTACCTTTCCAAGTGCTTCATGGTCAGTTTCCCACAGAGGTTATCAAGCTCTGATGCTGCTGGTTAATAGGTTGGAAACCATAAAACAAAACTAGACTTGGCTAACGCGAGGTATTTACTGACTTACGTGTCAGAAAGGGAAGAAGTAATTCTTTTTTGATGACCTAGAAAACTCAGTCCTTCACCCTCAAGATCAAACTGTACAAAACACAATGCACCTGGCCATCTGTTTGTAAGTAAAAAGGTTTTAACTTTATTGATCCCTGCAGATTTAAAACACCCAGTTTTTGGATAATTTATAAGTCATTCCATCTTAAAGGATACTTTCATGACTCTGCGTGTGTTTGTGCGTGTGTACGACCTTTCTTATAAATTCCCAAGTATCATATTCCTCAGTTCCCCATTCTCCTGGTGTGCTTATTTAATAACATGCAGTCACATAAGAGATAGCATCTGCATATGAAGGCAGAGCTTCTTTGCTTTTCTCTGCTTTCTGGAGACTTGAGCCAAAGAATAGTCTGTCCTGAACTTAGCAGAAGGTAATTTCTAAATCAGGCTCTAAATAAATATGGAAAATATCAAATCTCCTCTCTGTTTGGAATGAAATTACCATTTTTTGAAAATGAAGTTAGCTAGTTTCAAAATATAGTTTCTTCTTGCAACCACTACAGCTCACAGTGCACTGTGAAAAATTTAAAAAAACCCCAAAACACACTCCTCTAAATCCTTCTAAAAAAACAAGAAGGGAGAGCAAAAGAAAACATGGTTGTATTTATTTCCATACACCATATTGTTCTTCCACATGTTTCACGTAGAAACAAACATAGACACTTCTATTCTACAAATAGATTTATATTACAGTACGGGCATATTGAAAGAAAAACCCAATCTGATGCTTTTTTATTTTTCAGTTTTCCTGAAGGGAATGAGATTCTTCTCTGTTTACTCTGTTTAAAATTTACAGGCTCATCTGTAGAACTTGCACAAAATTAAATGATATTGCTCTTTAACTTCAATGGTCTTTACTGAGAGACCTAAAGGCAAAACTCTGTCATATCTGCAGTGATATGGGTAGAAGTCCTGGAAATCTCAAAAACTCTCAGAAGCCTTTTATTTCTTAGAAGTCTTTTGTTTTATACACTTTTTTAGTTTTCTAGTCTTCTACAATACATGTTAATCTGCTGTATATGTATTCAAGTTTGTATGGATATCTGTTGCTGTGTTACCATGTAATTATGGTGTTCAACAGCATTAAAAAAAATTTGGACCTAATCTCCTAGAGACAACATGCTTTGTGGTTTTAAATGGTCCTATTTAACTACTTCTCTGTTCCAAAAATAACTGTGATTTTAGACAGGCTTCCTAGGAAATTCAATCATCTTGGGAAGTGGCATTTGATGCACCGTCAAAATACTTTTTTTTGTTTAACTCTACTCCACTCATCATAACAGATGAAAAAAAAAATTAAAATTACAACAGCCAAAAAACGAGATAAAAATCTTTTTAAGAGTCATGCAGAAAATATAGACAATAATCAGACAAAAATGAGACCCACAGCTGAAATAATTGCAATTTGTTGAGGACAGTGATCCTTAACATAGCCATTGTCATCCTCAGCACATGATACATTATGTATCTTTGTGGATTGTAAATAAGCAGAAAACAACAAGAATAACTAGACCAGTATCTAGTAAATCTTGGCATGAAGAAGACTTCCTTTGGAAAGTTTGGTGGAGAGCATATGACTATAATCCATCCCATCCTCTTGCTTATATGAAAATGCAAACTGAAATTTTTTATAAAAATGCAACCTGCCCAGCTGTGCTTTATACATAGATGAGATTAAAATCAAATTTAACTTTTTGTAAGCAACTAGTGGCACACAAGTTCCAATTTTCTAACTGATCTGTCCTACTTTTTTTTTTCTAGTAACCTTCATTGTTGCCATAGCTCAAACAGTAACTTCTCTCACTGTGAGGAATAGGGGATGATCCCATAACCAATATAAATATATACAATATGGTAAAGCTGGATTGAAGGCAGAAGAATAAAAGAGTTCCTAAGGATCTGTTAAACAAAAATATTACAACTTTTTATTTGGAACCCATTCAAATGTTTGGTCAAAGCATAATTGTTTAATAATTAGGCAAGTAGTGAAACAAGTTGCAGGGACCTCTTGAGAAACTAGTTAACGGGTGTGGTGGAGGAGAAGGTCTGAAACGTTGATGTGTCCCAAGTGTGAATCATTTGTGCTGGTTTCAAATCCAGTTTTGCATAAAGTTATACCAACACGTGTAATGGTGTAACTAACATGGAGAAAATAGCTCAGAGGAACTGAAGAATTGCAGGTGATAAACAGGGATGGAATGTGAATCTGTGCAAACTCACTGATTAAAGAGAGAGGAACAGGAGTACATTATAAAAGACCTTTGTGTGTGTGTGTGTATATATATATATAAATATATACACACACACACACACACACATGCATAACATACTGTAATAGTTTGGGGAACTGTTTTTGAACAAAGGTGGTTTGGGAAGCTTCATTTTTACCATTAGAGCAGCTGCTTTTCCTAGTGTAAAACATTGTAAATGCCAGTGAGATGTCTGACAACATGTACACTTTCTAGAAAGGCAAAAATTTAATACATCTTCCTAACTGCGAAAAGCTAGGCCAGTTTAGAGATGAATTAAATAACTAAAGTGAGATGACGATTGTTTCTTCAGATGATTTGTAAGTTACCTGTAAAGAGCTGATACATTTACTTAGAAACTAAAAGCACAGGAAAAAGTTCTCTTCTTACAGGGGGGGAAAAAAAATAGAAAAAAGAATTGAATTTTTACCAAAATCTGTTCTTCGCGATCTGTGATTAAAATTGCTTTAATTTGGTCTTTGCCTGTGGAATCTTTTGACATTAGAAAGGGTTGATGAAAACAAAAGAGGGGATGCATGTGTTACAAAAACAATGAGTTAAGGAAGAGATGAAGCTGAAATCCATCTGTATGCTTCTATCTAATCCATCTATGCTGTATGGCTGACCATACAGCACTCTCCTCAATTGCAAGCTTTTCAGAAGGGGAATTTTGGGTACTCATCCTGTGTACTCACTCCCTTTCATTCATCCATAGCAAAAATAGAATGATGCAAGTGCTAACAGGGTACAAAAACTGACCTGCAGTTATTATGGGGTTTCCATTCTTTTCTGCATTATGTGGCTATGCTAAATTAATATAAATGTTTCTGAGAGTGCTGAGGGAAGAAAAAAGATGTTGCTTGTTTAGACAATTTTAATGAAAGTCTAACCTTTTACATTAAACATCAGTTGCCTTCATTTACTTTCTGGCAGCAATTCATATGTTTTCAGCAAAGGACACAATTTAATGACCATATACCAGATTATTTAAATGAATGGTTTTAATGAGTTCTTTGAATAAGTTTCTCTAAGAAGTAAGCATGAAATTACTTTCTCAGTTGGGATTTTTTCACATATTTTAAGAAAAACATACATAATCACTTTAAAGAAAACACAGGCCTTAGTTGCTTTAGCATTTCCATACCGTTGTGTGCTAATAAACTAGTTATTTCATATGAGTGAGACTCCAGTATAGTAAATTGATGTTTTAATATATTGTTACTTCCTAAGAAATATTTTTTCCTATAGAAAAGGAGAAAATACTTTCCATTTTAACAGAATGGGACTATTTAAGTCTAAATAATAAAAAGATATGGACAGACCTGATACAATAAGCCTAAATTAAAAGGCTCCAAAACTAGACTTGATTATTAACTTATTAATACACCTAAGAAAGAAATACATCCAAGTTCCACTGGGATAACCTCAGGTGAATTCAAAATAATTTGAATTCACCAAGTCATTTAGCTTCAAAATTACTGAACTTGGTGTTTACTGACATTTACTCTTTTTGTGTTATTTGTTGCAATGTGAAGTATTAATTCCATCCAAATAAATAGCATTGGGCAAAGTCTAAATGTACTTGTAATTGTCTATAATGATATCTTTCACTTCTGAAGCTGTAGAGTGTTCTTTATACGATTGATTTTTTTTTTTTTAAGTGGCTTTATGGTTTAGTGTGACTTAATTGATCTGATTTTCTCTATTAATTTTGTACATATACAAATAACAGCACTGCAACAAAAATGCAACCTGAATGAGGGACTTTAGAATATTTAATTAGCAGTATTTTGCCTCAGAATAAAATCTGTTTTTCCTATGGAATAATGTAATAAAATGGGCCTGGTGTTGAAAGTCTGGTTAGTCAAGAGATAGTCCAAGCAGGGTTCCAACATTTGGCAGTCTTTTCTGGAGTATAAAGTTAGTAAAGATATTCATTTGTGCATAAGGTAACTGATTAGTTCACTGGCGTTTTGTTTAGACATTTTGTTTAAATTTTTCAGATTCCACTGTGATTTCTATGGCTTTGACTTAGTTTTACATATTGCTGCTTCCAATTCTGTTCTAACCTTCTTTATGGCTTCTGGGTGAAATCACTACAGAAATGCAAGAAAAATGTATCATCTCATTCTTCATTCTTCCCTTCTCCCGCCCATGGAAATGTACCATGGCTGAAAGAGACTGAATCTTAAGCAATCAGTTCGCTGAAACCTTTCAGTGGCCTTTTACTGTATTGTGATATAGGTAAGCTCTTGTGTCAGTCACTGCTTGATGATAGAGCTATAGTCAAGATGTGCCTTCTGAAGGCATCCTAATACAAATGCTATTGTTTTCATGGTAAGTTTTTTGTCTTGTGGTATAGTGTTTAACTACTGAAATCCGTAGCAATAATTAATATTAATAAACACCACTGTTAACTCTAACCTCTAATCTCTTTAGCATTAGCTTGATACACATCAAATGCTTAATAGGTACCTTTAAATATCTTCAGTATTGTTTAAAGAAAAGTCTTCCATTTTCTCAATGCTGTTTAATTCCAAAATATATTCTTTTTTTCTCAATAAGGACCTCTTTGCTCCAATAAGACTAAAAGTACAATTAATTTACTCCTACAAGATTGGTCATGTTTGGAATACTGAATGATTTGCTTCATAGGAAGGAAAGTTTATTTTGCTATCTTAAAAAAATTTCTAAGATCAACCAAAAGATCTCCACCTTAAAAGCATTTGAGCATGCCACCTAGAAGCAGTCTATGGCTATTTTATATGGTCTTTAAAGTGCTCAATAACCCCATAAAATTTTAACCTTTATTTTATTGGTTCCTGTTACTTCGTGTGTTATATGTTTAAGGCCAATGAAAAGATTTTTTTCATGAATCACATGAATTTTTATTTTACTGTTCACATAAAAAAAGCTTTATAATACCTTTTAGTACCTCAGTTTTGTGTATGAATTATATAATTGTCAGCAGGCGTTATTCTGAACTGCAGTTTCTGGACCAAAAAACCATGTTTCAATCACCCTGGGCATTAAAATGACTTGACTTCGTGGACTGGCAGGGTCACCTGCAGCAGAACACATGAAGTCAAGTATTAATATGTCTTTAATTGTGAAGTGAGGTATAAGTTGTTCAAAGGGGATATTTTATTTGCTTTTTGTTTTTAAACTGGTAAGTGAACAAAGTGAGGAATTAAAATGTGGAAGGTATAAAATACTTTGTCAGCAACCAACCCTTGCAGGGGCATTTCAGTTTTTATGCAGAAGAGCTTGGTGAAAGACTTTCTAGCTATAATAATGAATGAAGTCACCCTATTTAAGATTACTAATCTTTTCAGTATCCTTTGCTTCTATGAAGCATTTTTTAAGTTTCAAAGAAGTCTAGCTTCTCCCCAGATAGTTCAAAGAAATCACAGACGTTTCTCAGGCAAAAATCTGATGCCAAATAAAGATTGCAATTTGACCAGGCCTGTCATGTTAATGGCAATGAAAGCCAACAGGTAAAATGACAGCAAGCTTCTCATTGAAAAGGAATCAATACTGCTCTACAAATAAGAAGCAAATGCTTCAGAAAGTTTTAGACTGATTGTAAATAGTTTCAACTGGGAATTCTTCTCTCAGCTATAATATGAGACCCTGAGATTAGCTTAGTCAGTCAGAGCATGGTGCTAATAATGCTCAGGCCATTAACTTAGGAGTTGATGATCCATGTGGGTCCCTTCCAACTCAGATTATTCTGTGATTCTGTGAAATATCTTGGTTTTTTCCTCTTATAAAAAGCACAAGCCAAACACAACTGCACACTAATTTACCTGATACCTTGGCAATTAGCACCAGTCAGAAACCATTAAAATGAAATAGACCAATAAAATTAGGCAGTAAGCTAAAGCTATAAATAATAGATAATGACAACCACTGTTAACAAACTGATGCAAACAGTGCACAGGACATCCATGGGAGTTGTGACCAGTGCTTCCCATTCCCAGCAGGGCACAGCAGAGGGGCAGTGTGAGGCTGAGGAAACTGCTCTGGGGCCCTCTCCATTCCTTCCCTCGAGGTGTCCACCCACCCAGGCACTTACCTTCCTACCACCCAGTGCCTCAAAGTGGCTCCGCAGCTCCTCCACAGTGACAGGGACGTGCTCCATCAGCTGAGATCCACCTAGGGTCTCCTCCTTGAACGCATCTGCTCTCCTGTCTGATGACATCTTCTCCAGGGCAATCCTATCTGGCACCAGGGATGGTGGGAATGACGAGTGCTGAAACATCAGGCCTGGTCTTGTAGTATTGGCAGACTCCCATCTCTGCTTCAGGAGCTCCACAGAGCCCTTCTGCAGGGGCAAGTCTGCCAGCTCCAGCATGCCCTGTCAATGCAACATGTACCTGGAGTCAGAGGCCAGTGCATAGTGCCAGCAGAGGCCACCACAGAGTGGCTCAGGAGCCCTTGTGGGTTGCAGGACATGCTGGGACACAGTCTGGTGGCTGGGACAGAAGCCACTTCCAAGTGGAAGATGTGAGATCTAGTAAGATCAGATCCAGGAGTCAGTGAAAGGGTTCAGTGTGTTCATACAAGAGGAAAATGTAAATTACAGAGTGAATTGAAGTTGCTGTTCAGACATTTTATTCTTAAGCGTGACAGCAGAATTGCTGTCTATCATGAATGGAAAAGCAGCAAGCATGCAATTAGTAAGAATTCCAAACAAAGTGGGGTTAATGAATGAGTGCCTGGTAATCAGTGTGTGCTGCATGAAAGGTGTTATGACAGGTGACTGCTGATTTCTTTAAGACCTGATACAGTTGTCTGTGTTGTGGGTTGAGTCATAGCATTTTAAAGCAGCTGGGAGAGAGAAGGGCTACTGCGTTAGCTGAGAGATTACGTGGGTATCCTGGAAACACAAGCCAGAGTAGTTCTCCTAATTGCGCTGTAGCTCTTGTCAGGTAAATTGCTGAGTGTTGATATCCAACCTTTCTGATCAGTTGACTGTGCTCACAAAGACTTACTCCATCTTTCTTAAGTTATACTCGGGAAGGAAAATTGCCGTTCTGCTATTTTGCACCAGCTGATGAATTCTGCTCCCCTTTTCCTGAAATCAGCTCCCAAGAGGTTTGATTTTGTTTTCTGCCCTGTAGCAAATACTCAAGTGTAAGTTTTTACATTTCATTCTAAAGGAGATTTAAGTAAAAAGAATGTGAATTTAAAATAGTAAAAAGAAAGGAATGTTAACAAGAACTGTGGCCCAAGTAGTAACTAAAATCCTGATTAATTAGTTCCTTTTTTTTTGGAAAGGAATTCTTGTATGTATGTAGCTGTCCTTTAATATGCTTATGTTTGATAGAGTTTAATTTAATCTGCGTTGTTGGGAGTTGGACTTCAGGGTTTTAAAGTAATTTTTTAACTGGAATTAATGTGGTCTGTAGTATTTTACTTAGAAGTTGAAAACACAGGAGTGCTGGGTATTTGATGTATTCTGAGAAAAATTTTAAAAGGAGACTTCAAAGTCCACCTTTCTTGAACAATATGGAAAGGAGTTTCTTAACTCACAGTTTTCACCTTCTGTACAACCAGAAGTTGGCCTAAGACTTGTTTCTCCTTTAGTTGTTTGGCAGAACTACATTGTGATTATGGCTAACATCCTGCTAGTTTTCCTTAACTGATACAAACTGTCTCCCAAACCCTTCCTGTAAGCAAAAGAGTGACATCCTTCCTTCTCTTACCATATGTACTTCTTCCATCAAAGATCCTAAATGGGTCTGGCTTCTGGCCCAAAATGAAGAACAGCTGTTAAATTCCCCAGTTGCAAGAATGCTCATCCTAACTCACAGCTCTAGGTTAGAAATACTCCTGATTTATGCTGCATCTAAGGATTGACTTTAGACTGTGGGGCAGGCTTTTCCTAATTTGTCTGAGAGTCCTTATGCAATACCCACATTCTCCTATATTTTGCTTCATTGCTGGTGGGTCTTTTTGTTAGTTTCAGTAATTCTCAGGGCATGTGTTATGCTGTCTTACAAAAATAGTCTGGAGTGTACCTGCTTCTCCCTCTCAGCTCTCAAAATACTGTTAGCTAATTAATTGTGGTAGTGTGGCACCTACGGCTGATAGACAGTGGATAAAATGAGTATCTGTTGTTCACGTGCATGTGTTGAATGAAGGAAAATTGTGTGGAAATTCAGTAGTTTGTATAATTGGATTCCCACACCAAAAGAAAGATTTCATTGTAACATCTGCATTTGTGTTAGGAATAAATATGAATGTAGGCCCAAACTTGACTTTCAGACACTTTCTAAATATACATTTTAATGAAAGTGTACCTCTGAAACTTGGGGAAGGAGGGGAGAACCAAAGCAAAAAACCCAAACTAGGTTTGGGTGTGTTCTAGAGGTCATTTGAGGTTTTCACAGTTTTTGTTACTGGTGTCTCTGATGTTGTAATTTCTTTCGTTACTTGTTCATAGTAGTTTCAACCACTGTAGAATACTAACAGTAATTTATGTCAAGTAAAATATTTGAGGAATGTTTGATATCTAGGGTTGTAATTTATTTTAATTGTTTCCTGAGCTTTTTAGTTCCTTACTCTTCCTGAAAATGTAGGAAGAAAATAGAGGAAATGAGAAAAGCACAGATTTTGACTTTGAGTTTGACCTAGTCATTATTATAATTTCATACTGGCTCTGGTGGTTATAGTTTCTAACTTTTACTGTCCGTCTGTAAAATTATCTTATTTAAGTGACAGAGAGAACAGATACTGTTGCTTTTATCGAGTATCAGAATTTTTTCTTTTGTGACTGCTATTTTTGGCTCTCAGTTGTCTATATTTGTCCTATGGCCTATTTATTTCTCCCCCAAACGTATCTTGATTTAGTATCTCATAGTGACAATAGACTTATTACATTATCCAATTAGCTGATTAGATTTGGATCTATGGGTCTGTGATTTTCCTCTTCCCAGGAGGAGAATAATAGGAGCCCACCCGTGAATGGGACTGGTAGCAAGGCAGAAGTTACAGTCTGTTACAGTCATGTTTTCAGTCTTATTGCACCTGCTCATAACAGGCAAGTAAGAACCCATAAAAATGAGCAACATATTTTAAAAATTTATCAGTGTGATAGGATAAAGGTTTCAGTCAGATTAAAAGTTTGCAAGGAGCATTGTCTCATTTTCTTGGTTTGGAGACTCAAGTGTGCTTCTGTGCAGAAAGTGGACATCTTACTGAAGATTACAGTATAAAAAAATTATATTAGTTAGTGAGCAGTCATTCTGGCAGAAATGGATGGTGGAATTTTTGTGAAGAAAGTACCTAAAATGCTATATAACCTTCACAAGTAGGTCTTTGTAAATGCTACCTGTAAACCTTTGCATTAATGTGTTTGTGTTATGAGGCCTGTGATGGTACAGCATTCAAACACTGCAGTCAAATTGTAGGTTTTCTCTTTTTTGTGTGTTTCTTCTCTGGAGTCTTTTTTATCTCTCTTCCCTTAATTTATTAAAAGACCTACAGCAATTTTTCCATTTCATGTTTTAAATATCATAAATGTATACTTTTCTTGAACAAACAGCTATAGGAAGGCCTGCAGATTTTGTGGACTCGTGAATTGCAGTGATTCAGTAAATGTCAGGATTTTTTTAAAATCAGAAGTTGTTGATAAATCTGTCTTTATAGTAGGATATTAAATTGGAATTGTTTTTCTTGCACTGTCAATGAGACATGCCCTCTTCATGGAAGGCATGAGGAACATGTGAACAGTATTTCACAGACTGTGTATTCCATTATTAGGTGAACATATGCATTCAAGGAAAGCTGTTGAGGAAAACTATATAATTCTGCTCAGTGTTCCTTTGGCAAAATGGCTACCTGCATTTTCATCATATTATTGCTATCTTAAATGTTTCTTACATGTAAACTCTTTCATTTGTTCGTAAGTGATGTAGTAAATAGAAATAGAAATTATAAAAACAGCAAAGTGATACAGTTTACTTGTAGAATTATTTGTGAATAGTGTTGCTTGTATCTCCTTGGGATGGTACCATCATGCATATTATACTGGTAAGTCCTCTCCTAAGTTTAGAAACGAGTCTGTTGTCAAATAACTGGCATTTGCCACTGCATGTTGAGCTGGATTTCCTTCTCAATTGAAAACAAACAAACAAAAAACCAACCCCCTCCAAAAAAAACTACACACACAAAAAACTCCTAAAAAACAAACAAAACAAAACACAAAAAACCCACCCTAACAAAACAAACCACAACACAAAAAAGACCCTCACACCAAAAACCCCAAAAGTATTTTAAGGACAGGATGTGGCAAGTCCCTTTCGTGATCTGCCATACTACTTCATCCACCTCTTGGATCTGAGACCTCCCTTTCTGTTTCATCTGATTCCAATTGATCTTCACTGTCAGGATTCCCTGGCATAAGGCTCCGTAGGACATCTTGGGATAACTTATGAAAAAGCAGCACATTGCAAATGAAGACTGTATATCATCAAACCCTATATTTTTCCTGAACCACAGAAGAACAACCCCCAGGATCCAGGGGAAGATACCAATCAACAAGCAGCTGATCCTTTACTTTATGGCAATTCTGGGAAGGGGCGCAGAGGGGTGAAAGAGTGGATCAGTATCTGCCTAAGTTCTTCACTAAATCTATTCAAGAACAGAATGAAATCGTTCAGTTGGAAAGGATTGACAGCAATCTTCTGGTCCAACTTCTATATTCACTGGCCACATTACTAAATAATCTATCTTATACTTAGGACTCTTAATATGTACACACAATAGCTGGGCACATGTTTCTGACACGGTTGCTTGAAAAGCTTGCAGTTTCTTCTGCAGGTAAGCAGAGCCTCCAGTATCTGTAACATTTCTTCATTTACATTTCAGACACTTCTTAACAAAAGCAGCTCAGACTAAGTTAATGAAGAACTAAAATAGTTCTTCATTACTATAAATGTAAAGCACTTCCAAATTCCTGATCATATTTTGAGAAAATACATTATTTGGGGCTATCATTTAACATGCCAACCTTTATCCTGATCCAAATATGCATAGGTAAATAATAAAACTTTAAATGTTGTTTCAACTTTGAATTATGACAGACGCTGTTCTAGCTACTGTAACAAGGTTCCAAGTATTTTAAGGCAAATCATGCTGAAACATTAATTTCTCATATCTTGTTTTCATACCAGCAACATCAACACATTTTATCATCTAATAAGAGAGGACTAGAAAGTGCATAATTCATATTCATGAGATTGAGGAAAGACATGATTATTATTTTTCTTTTTATCCCACCATTCTGATTTATTACATGAGCAGTATCAGGCCACCCACCAGACAGCCTATTTACAAAAACAAAACGAAAAACAAACAAAAAACCCACAAATTGCATATTTGCATTGAGTTTCTTACCACACTATTCTTCTCAGTTGAGTTTTCCAGTTGTGACTCTGCTGCACTCATTTTGAGTGTATTTAAAGAAAGACAATTTTAAACATTCTCTAATTCATTGGTCTCATTTAACTAACGAACATGAGGCTTGATAGACACAGGTCTGACAGTAGTTACAAGACACCAAATCTCTTGCGTTGCCAATGTATTATTTAGTGAGGCATGGAGGTAAGGTATGCTTTCTGCCGTACCTCTGGCTGTGCTGTATGTGCTCACCTTACACTGCTTAGCACTGCCAAAGGCTGCAGGCAGCATCTTTTGTTTCAGTGCTCTTTGGCAGAAAACAAAGCACCTGCCAGTAAAAAAACCTGTTGGTTCCTAAGTACCTAGGAAGGGTTTGGAGAAAAAGTACAATTAGCAAGTCATAAGTCAAATGGTTAATAAAGTACTATGTCAATTCATATAATTCAGACTATCTAAAGATACCACATTCCAATGCAGCTGGTTTTCTTAATGATAAACAGAATTGCTTTTAAACAGTTTCATTGTGAACTGAAGTACAGAGTATAAGTCATACAGGAAAAAAGTTAGAAGAATTTTTGAAGATCATCCACCCCCTTTCATTCTGTTTCATCAGCTACATTCCAGGGCTGTTATTCTGTCTTTTTTCTCCCCTCCTGTCCTGACCCACATCCCAGTCATAATTGCATGCTAACAGGTGAAGACTGTGGTCAACAGATGCTGCCTTTTGACATTTACCCACCTTACCACTGTGGACAAACACAGCTGGCCTCTGGGTTTTCTGGGCTGCTGCCCCAGTGGGCTGGCATGTGCAAGTCAGCACAGCCTGCCTAGCTTCCAGACCTCCTCTTCCAAGGACACCAGCCAGGAGGACACATGCAGGGACAGAATGTGTTCTGCAACCTCTCCCCAAATGTCTTGGTGTCCTTAGGGACACATTTTTGGGTGGACTGTGCTGTAGATAATAAAAATACCCACACATAGGCAGCACCTGTTTTTCATTGTTACTCTCAATTACTTGGCTAACTTCAGATTCTCTTGCATAGCCAGCTAGGTAGGGATAAATGTTTCGTCAACTCTGGCATGCTATGCTTTGTTTTCTTTGATTTACACGTTTTTTCTTTCTTTAGTGTAATTGAAGAATTGCAACTTTTTTGACTTTCAGCCTAAAGCTCCTTGTCCAATAGAAGCTTTAAGGACACTCCAGCAAAGTAAAGGGTACATACACTAAGGTACCCTCTTTTTCCCACTCTTGTGCCATGTTTTTTATATCTCATAAAAATGATAAGAAATCTTACTCTAAAAACAGAAGACCACAGAATGTACATAATAACAAATTTATTTAAAATATTTTAAACTCTTTCAGTTTTCCCCCATACCTTTGAAATAGTAACAAAACTTATACTGCACTACAATAAAACTTACTGCGCTACAGGTTGATTGTATCTGACTCATGCTTCAGTCTAGTGTTTAATTAGAGGTGGGTAAAAATTTGTGTACAGAATCTCCTCTATCCTGCCCTTGACAGTTATGTTTACTTCTTTGTAGTTGGTACACAGAATTGCTGCAAATCACTGTGCAGGTTTTTTCCCTTCTTTCAAGTTTGATCATGGCTAAATGACTACAAGGCAACAGGGAATTAGGCCTCTTGTTTTTCA
Organism: Cettia cetti; assembly: GCA_013401135.1. Taxonomy (NCBI): domain Eukaryota; kingdom Metazoa; phylum Chordata; class Aves; order Passeriformes; family Sylviidae; genus Cettia; species Cettia cetti. The sequence goes on along the minus strand of VZUI01038011.1, from coordinate 19,662 downwards.
TGGTGTGTTTTAAACTGAAAGTTCAGAAAGCTCATGGAAAATATTGCTGAGCGTGAAATCCCTGTTCTGAGGATGATCCATCTCATTGCTACACCTTCATAATTTCTCCACACTTCCCCAGGTCTGTCCTTGTGAGCCGGTAGAATGCTCCTATATACTTTTAAAGCTCTTGTAACTGAACAGCCAAACTAGAACTACAGAGGAACTTAAGCAATTTATTGCATTTAGCTTTTGCTTAAGAAAATCTATTTAATCTCTTACAGTTTTTAAAAATAGGATTATGTTTTAAAATAAGAATTTTCTTGATCAATAGCAGCTTTCTGTCATTCCTGATAAGTCTTCAAGCAAGGTCATTGTGAGGCTATTTTATGTACATTTCAGTCCTCTGAAAGTGGCTTTCTTGGTTAACCTGTTCTTAGCAAAAGTGAAAGTGGAGAGAAATCCTACACAGACCTCTTTGTTTCTATACACAACCAGGAAAAGAAATCTATAATGACATAACATGAATTACAGCAATTTGTTCCTCGTCGTTATGATAAAAAGATGATCCAGATTTGTGCATTACCTGTCTACTTTAGGGTACCATCTGTTCTACATTTGTATTTGGCTGACAGTTAATAGGTGTCCTTGGGAATACATTGCAGGAGGAGGGTGCACCAAAAAAAAGTTTTAATGTTGAGCTTTAACAAAAAAACCCTGATACTTGAGTTTAAATAAGGAGTTCTGAGGTATGGTCTATTCCAATGTAGGCTTCTGGGGGAATTTCCTGCACAGAGAGAGCCAGTGAAATGGAAGTTTATAACCTCATCACTGTAGTCAGTGTTTTGGGAGCCCTGAATTGCAGCCACACGTCACTGTTATGGCTTCATCTTGGCAGGAATATATGAATCAGCACACAAAGCAGTATCATTTTGTGAACTTGTGAGCAGAGCAGGCCTTGGTAACATGCGTTAAATATCTGGGTGAAATTCCCAGGATTATGGTATGATTCACTCAAATTGGATAAGTCTTTAATTGGTCAGTTATTTTCAAATTGAAAAATTGCAACTGGCCAGCTTGTTGGGAAGAATCTGTTATGACTGTTAATAATTCTGTTAGTATGATTCACTGAAAATAGCCCTTACGTAATTTCAAGAGACAGTGGCATCCATTAAAAGCACAGCTGATGATAGTGGATGGTCGCCCCTCAAACTCTAGAGACCGCCCTCCATTATAGAGAAAAATATTTAGGATGCCTTAATTTTGCATTTAACATCCCTCAGGAATGGCTGGTGAAATTATGTATGGCATTCTTTTCAGGATGATTGATTTTCATAATACTGCTGCATCTAAGCTAGAAGGGATTTCCATACTGAGAGATCTTGAAACAAGAGTACTGTAGTTATCTCAACCATCTTTCTGAGACTGACATGAGAAGGTTTTCTGGTCAAGTTTTCTATGTGTGATACAGGGAGCTACATCATTCCCACCGTGGGGCACCAGACGCCTTTTTTCTGCAAGGATTTTTTTTTTTCCAGCCAGACTGGGATGGAGAGTGACTTGGTGTTTGGCTAAGGGCTTTGAAATAAATGACACATCCTGTGTTGTAAGAAGGCCCATCATCTCCTCCCATCTATACAGGTCCCAGCACCTCATGTTTAAGCCATTCTGTTACCAGTGACTCCCAAAATAGCCACATCTGCAGAGCTGTTGGGAAGTTGGGACTGTTGTCAGCCCAGAAGTTCTGTGCTTTTAAATGCAGAGTGTTTCAGCAGCTTAAAATTAGTTCAGTAAAACTGTAATCAGAAGCATTTATATCAATGTGAATAAGTATTTTGCAAGACTTGACAGGAGTTGGGCCACTCAGAGTGTGTGTGCGAGATCCTCTAGGAGCAGAGTGTTCTTTTGTAACCTCCCTGCCCTGAAGACTGTCTCTCTGATGTTTGTAAAGAGTCTGAACTTAGTATTTATAAAGTAAACATTTCATTAGCATATGACTGCTAAAAAATTCTGGTTGGTTTCATATGAAAAAAATGCACAAACAAAAAAACATTCCTAGGATGTTTGTTTTCCATTTTATCAATGGATAGGTAATGATTTTCTTCCTTTTTGCCTCATTAAGAAATCTCCATGTAAAAGAAAAAAAATGAAAGCTGGTTATATGTACGGTCTTTTTGAGAGAAAAAAAAAATCTCAATTTAAACTCCTATATTTAGATAATTTAGAGGGAGAGAGAGACAACATAGCAAAATTTCAAAATTTGACTTTAATATGCACTAAGGGAAAAGACTGATGAAGTGGTTTTTAGTCAAGAAGTAGGTGTCATAGGATTCAGTGTGCCAAAGCAATGTTTTTCAATAATGCTGCTGTTACTGAAGTTAGTGACTCTTGTGCAGTGATAGAAATACAGTTGCATGGTCTGTAGAGTTGTGCACATCAGGTAGCATCCTCTGTGCATACACCCCACACTGCTGTGCTTACCATGCTGGACTTGATGATATTCTTAGCTGCAGGTTTATGTTAAGCATGTGAGCTGTAACAGATGCTTTTTAACATATAACTTTATAAAATTGTTTTTTCTAAATCAGACAAATTCTCTGACATAGCTTCTGCAGTTGTTGATAGTGAGAGACACCCTTCAGGCAACAATATTGTAGTACAGATTTCCGAGTGTCTTTGAGCTGTACCATGAGCAAATCACTTGCAATGTCAGCAATATGTATGTATTCTGTGGGAGACTCCAGAATGTCTGGAGTTTGAAGCTTCTTGAATGCTTGAAATTTAACTCTGTTAGTAAAATGTTGATCCAGTTATGTGTGCAAAAGAAGTGTTGCTCTAATCTACTTAGCTGCAACTCTGTGCTGTTTTCCTCTTGCTAAACCTCCAGTGATGAGGTGCAGTGTTCTTGCTAAAGAACATTCATGTTTCAGCCTGATTAACATTTTTAAAATATTCATGAAAGAGACCCAGAAATTTTGCTGACACTGTTTTTAGAAGAACTAAATGCTGTGGAGCACATATTGAATTGTATGTGGCTGCTGTAGTAGAAAAAAAATACCCTGGAGATGTCTTTTTTTTCTGGGCTCCATGACAAATTTTACATCCATCTGCACTTTAGTTTCATAAGAACATAAATATCAAACTATTTTAACTTGCACCCAGCTGGAAAGTATATACTTTATGAGAGGAATGACATTTTTTAACAGTACTGTATTCATAGGTTATGGATCTCATGTGGATAATAAACTTGAACCCTACACCGTATCTAGTATTACATTATGGAAAAACTTGTCTTTAAGGAAAGATTTTAGATTGTGTCCTTGCTTTATGACAAACTCAAAAAAAAAAGAGAAAGTTCACCTTGTATATGCTTGTAGGTAATGGTTAAAAGCCATCTGAATTTAGAAATTCTGTTGGTGTTTTCCTATGGAAATGAATTATCTATTTATCCACATAGAACCGGTTGCATCTTCAGATGGGAGAGAAGAAAACATTCTCTACTCTGGTCAGAATTAATTTTCCCTAATTCATCAATAGAGTAATTAGCTCTGGGGTTGTCAACAAAGTACAAATTATTTTGTGCTCCAAGATAATACAAAATAAAAAATATAACACAAATTCAAAGTATTACAAATTAAACTGGTAATTACAAATTTGGACTTGATGATCTTAGTATTGACCTGGCACTAAAAATGCACAGGTTGTGGGTTCAATCCCTGTATGGGTCATTCACTTAAGAGTTCAACTTCGATGATCCTTGTGCGTCCCTTCCAGCTCAGACTAGTCTTTGGTTCTGTGACCTTAAGGGTCTTCTCCAACCTTTGTGATTCTATGAGAAAGCAATGCCAAATTATTTTGTCTGGTGAAATGAGATATCAGTAATTTAGGGAAATACACTTTAACAAGGAGAAAAAAAAAAAAAAAAAGGTTAAGAAGAAAACCAGTGAAAAGGACAAGAGGAACTTTAAATATGGAGAATAGGACCAAGAAAAGAAAACCAATTAATGAGTTAAGAGACAGGCAGCTGTTATTGCTGTGAAATTCTATGATTTCTTTCATACACTGGCTTTCTTGTAAATAGAAAAGAATGCTAAAGTATATGCCTGTTTAGGAAATTGAATACATTTTCAGTACAATGATTTCAATTTGTTGTTTTGTGTCCCCAATTCCCCCCAAGGCAAAACAAAAAATAAAATACAGAAATGCCTCTAGCAGAATTTTCCTGTCAGCATTCTAGGAGTCATGGCTTCTGCAGACAGGTTTTGCTCTTCTTGCACTTCAGACTTCTACTTATGATACTCCTTGCCTAGGGAAAATACTGTGTGTCAATCTATTTAGTTTTTGTATAGTCTTTTCATTTTTCTGATGTTCCTATATACCTCCATGTTCAGCTTAAAATCCTCATTTTGCTTTTGCTGATACCAAGCAGAATAGTTCTTCTCCAGGCTCCGCTTCTATAGGAAAGACTCTCCTGAGTTTATTCTGAATTTTAACTAAGCATTTTAACTATCATTTAAAAACAGAAAGCATGTAAAAGGAAAAGTGTTCTCAGTCTATTTTGCTTCTTCAAATGCAGCTGACAATATTCCCTTCATTCTGGTCTAAAGAAGATAAAAATTAATGTAGTCTGAAACCTGTATCAATGAACTTAAAAGGACTCAGATTGCCTCAGAGAGCTAGAAAGTTCAAAATGTATGATTCTTAGGATAGTAATGTTCTTACATATGTAAAGGTAGAGTTGTATCACGCAACAAAAGGTAATGTCACGTCAAGGTGATTGGAGTGTATATGTGAGAAATAAGTATTTCCGATTTATTTCTTATAACTCTGCAGTCTTAATGTATCATTAATACAGCTTTCTACATTTAAGATCCCCAAGTTTTAGTAAATGGAATAAGAAAGGACTAGAAGATGATCTTAAGTTTCATGAAGGACTTAGGGCAGCCTTAAATGTGTGTATGGAATTAAGTATAGCAGAAACTAATTTTATCTTTCCTGAGTATCTCTAATAGATTTGTCAGTCTAGTATGAATCAGTGTTATTAGATAGCATTAATAATGTCTTATAGAGTCTTTTTTCTTCTCTTGATGTTCTTTAATATCAGATCATCTATATACTAAGAATACTGCAAGGGCAGGTATTTCAAATACTGTCTCTTTTATGCATTTTATCCTTTCTAATTGTCTTTCATGTTAGTAAACAAGTATTCTGAAAATCTGATTTTGTTTATATTAGCCTTTTTTAATGTAACCATCTTGTAAAGGTCGCAAGAGAGATGCAGAGACCACAGCAGAGTCAGAGCGGGTGAAGAGGGAGTTTAATTCTCACTTTCAGTTTAAATAGATTTCCAGAAATGAGACCACATTGGAAGACTGAGGTTCAACCTCTTTGATTCCACTGGTCTTAGAAAGTGTCCATCAATTGTCCCTCCTGAAGAGAAGAATGTAAACAATATAGATAACTACAGAAAAATTTGCTTTGTTTACATGAAAATGCATGAAAAATTCTGACTCCAATTTAGAAGGCTAAAAAACAGAGCAACAGGGATGAGATCTTGGACTTTGGCTTTTCCGTCTGTTGCCTGGAATAAAATGCTAAACCTTTCCAAACAGTGTAAAAATGATGATATAAAAGCAAGTCTTTAATTGAAAGCTTTCAAGGTGTACAATATGGCAATATGCACATGTGATACAGTATTTTTATAATTTTTATAGTGTATCTATCAAATATCGTCCAATTAGAGGAGCGGTTTTTTTAGGTAATTTCCCCATGGGTTTTGCCTCATTGGAGCCCTCCCCAATCTTTTAGCCCTACACTTTATTGTGTCTATGATGTGTGGTGCAAAACAAAGTGTCCTTGTTAGGCTGAAGGCAAGACAAGACAGAATTTCAAGAGTGTGTTGCTAAGGGTTTGTTAAACTATGGGAGAGGGAAGGAAAAGTATTAGAAATTAAAATTATGTATTAACAGTCTACAAAGCTACAAATAGATGAAAAATATATAAAAAGCTAAAAATCTTAGGCATCATATCCACTATTTTTTTCTGGATAATAACTATCTACATAGGTTTTTAAAAACCTGGCTCTTATAAGTTTAGGATTTTTATTAAAAAGACAGGATGTTGAGGCTGATTCCAGAGATAGAAAGCCAGAATCACATGATAGTGGTCGCTCAGATCATGCTGTGCTTCATGCTTGGATTTCCAACTGTTGTAGGAACTGCATTTTCTCTATATTGCCCTCAGCATGGTAGCAGTGTTTTGTTCTGTGCGTGTTGGCAACATGTGTTACAGTGGCCAGGCTTTTCTCTACAGTTAAGAAGTTCTATTTTATGGTCGGCAGAAGGGGAAATGTGTTTCTTGTTGTTTCATAAGCAGATAATCCCACTGTTAGATCATCTAGGGTAGATGCAGAGAAGCTTTATTTTCCTGGAAAGGAACCAGTCTAATCACTGCAGAAGTGCAGGGTGATTTGGGCTGTGCCTGACCTTGCCATCATCTCTGGCCCTGTCCTGAAGTTGCTACTGCACTTCCTAGTTCCCATTGGAGCAGTGGCTGGTGGCAGCCTTACTGCTGTGCTTGTTGCAGCTTGCCTCCCCCTGCAGAGCAGCTGCCCCCTGGTTACCAGTTAATATTTCTACAATACTCTGACATTGAGGAGGAAAACGTTTGTGCATAATGTTACTGGCTAATAGGTGTGATTCCAGTCCATGACTAAGGGCAAAGCACAGTTGTTATTCCCACATTGCCATTAGGAATGAATATATTATTTTAACATGTTCTCCACCCACAGAAATTTCTCAGTCTCTGCTAATTTGGATGGCATTTTACGAACAGCTTTTTAGGAAAATTGAGAGCACTGAGGAAAAAGAAGCTTGGTGCAAAAGACTCATATTGCATTGCCAGCCACATGCAATAAAAGTTGCAAGTTAGAAAGTTCAACTGTTAAGGAATTAAGAGTAAAGATAAGCATCTATTTGAGGGATGCAGTGCATCCCATAATCATTGTATATAACTGCCAGTCTGTGATCCAAGCAGTGTTCCAGCAGAAAGAAAGGGAACAGTTCAGTGTGTAGAGACAGAATCTGAGAAGATACATAGAGGTTATTAAAACTAAAGAAGGTATTATCTAAGTCTGCCTGGTTTGTTTGAGATTAAAGCTCAAATGTAATGATTATGGGGGTCATCTAATCTCTTTTCCTTATTAATATTTTTCCTTTGAATTAAGATAACTTGAAAATTCATGGTAATTAAGACCTCCTTTATTAATGCCAATGTCAAATTTTCATATTCAAAGGGCTTGGAAAATTTTGGAAACTGCAACAGGAAAAGATTGAGTGAGCAAGAAGTAGAATACCTGGTAACTAATGGGTCAAGACTGAACAAAAAAAAATAAAGTATTTGAGGTTTCCAGTCCCATTTGACTCCCAGACTAGATTTATGCCAACTCACTGTAGTTTGGAGCAGTCTTGGAGATATTCTAAAGTCTTCCAACTGTCCTCTAAATAGCAGCCTGCCAACAAAGACAGAAAGTCCAATAGTGCCCCTTGTGCTTCCTGTACTGAGGCTGGAAGCTGCAGGAGAAGTGCCAGCTTTATGTCTGCCAGAGGGACTCTGTACAAGTTCTGCAAAAACAGGGAGGTTTTTGGCTGGGGAAATTGAGTTTGTTTCTAGTCTCTGTGTGGCTAGAGCAACACAAAGGGATTCAGACACACTTGAGGGACTGAGATTTTCAGTCTATTATGTATATTTGATGCATTTTATGCTATCTTATTTGGAAATAAGTCCAGGTATGTACAGAAAGGAGCTTTTCAACATTACTTTATTGCCAGAGCTCCAGCAGCTTGCTTAATACTGTGGAATATTTTAGGAGTGACTGACAAATTCATGGGTAGGGTTGTCAGGCTAACCATATGGTTTGTTTTAGAGAAATCTATCAGTTTATTTGCTGAGTCAATTTTTTTGATTGAATAAGGCAGTATTGGTTAGCTGACTTTCAAGTTTAGTTATCTGAGAAACTGCTATTTTCTAGAGCAGCCTCCAGGCTAGCAGTGACAAACACCTGAATTGAACCTAAGTTCAGCAATTTACCTGAAAAGTGTCAAGTGAAGAGCTGTACTAGGTCACTGTGAAGATTTCACTCATCTCCCTAGTGAATATGGCAAGTGGGACAATGTTGTGTTACACTCCAGAGAAATAAGACTTGGCTTCAGGTTTAGCTTGTTTTTCTTTATCCTATTTCTGTGGTAGTACATAAGAGGACATAATTTATGCAGTGTGTCAAAACATAGTGGATTTATTCTGACCGTCTGATGCAATGCCTCTGTAGTTTCTCCAACCTAGCAGCATTAGTGTTCTGACCAATTTAGATTCCTAGTCGGAAAAGAGGATCAAATGCTTCTGTGCCACAGCTTTTCTTCTTGATCCCTACGCCTTCTAGCACTCAGACTACAAGTGAAAATGGGAGTTATGAAGAACTTGCACTTGCTCTGTGGCTTGACTTTAATCCTCCCTCTTCTCTCCCCTCTATTTTGTGAACACTTGAGCCCTGCTGCAAGTTGTATTACTTTTCCCTATCCTATTGGACCCCAAAAGAAGGAGGACACCATCTGTATGGTAGCTATTAAAAACCATTTTTACATGATTTGAGACCCCTGTGCTATCTGATATAAATGGCCTGAGTGAACCTGTTCTCCAGCTGTCTGGGAAAGACTTTATATTTCATGATTTTATGAGCAGTAACATCTTTTCCATCAGTGATGATGTTCATAAAATCACTGCCAATTGCCTTCATGTCATCTGAGAAAATGTGCACATAGCCTAGAATTCTGTGTAAGGATGTTTTGAGTTCCATTGCTGATTTATTGTAAGCAGGTACTACTTGAGTATCAGAAGGATTGTAATGAAAATACAGGTATTATTACAAGATTAGGTGGGAATGGTCTTGGACAGCTGAGTCATATTTGACATAAAAGGTGACTTGAGTTGGCTAAAGTAGAGGTACTCTTGGAACCTACTAAAGGAGAAAATACTATTAATATGACTGACCTACTGCTTCCTTTTGGCAATTCAAAACCATCAGTAATGTGTATTGTGAAGTTAGATACTATGTCACTTGGCAAACGTCACTTGGCAGTCTAGGAAATACTTGGAGATCTGCTGATTTATTAATATATTGTCTGCTGCTGTTTATACGATCAGTCATCTACTCTCCTTGAATGTCTAACAGCCCTCTGGGAATTAAAGCTGTATTTCTACCCATGCTAATCAAAAGTTGGTATACAAAGTATTTCTGCTGTCAGGGGAACTATAGTGAACAAGAAACACTGAGCATGATCTGTCTGTGAATCAGCTCCTACATGCCATCTCCATTTTTGCTTTTTCATCTTTATTTTCTCCTTCTGTAACAGTAATCATCACAATGTAGTTCTTCAAACAGTTATTATTTTAAAGGAAACAGGACATAAATGTGCATTTTCAAAGCAAGTACAAGAGGTACATGTCTCTACTTCATCAGAAATTTTGACACTTCCTGGTTCAAACACTTTTATAAGCACACATCACACTGCAGTGATTTTTGTCTATGGAGAATTCGCTCCTAATGCCCTGCTTTATGGTGCTACTTATTAAGGCCCAAGTACTGCTTTTTAGACATTTCCTGCAGTAGTTAGCATGTGTCTTCTGAAATAGTGATCATTTCTCGAGTCAATGTTCTTGCCTACAGGGCATTACAGATACCCTTACACAAACAATTTCCATCACCCTCAGTCATTAACCATTCAAAATACTGGTTTTGTTTCTACTATGGTGTTGTCTTAGTGACAGTAACTTTTCTTTGCAAGGATTCATTAAATTTTTAAAATATTTTCTGATTATTATTCTGATCAAATATATAGTAGTAAAAATATAATTACTTTTGGTATTAAAGTAGTAAAATAACTACTGTGAAATTTTTTAATGTCAGTTATGCAGAAACAGGTTCAGCATAACATGGATTCTATCTGTTGTTTCTCTTGCATTTTAAGATCAGTTCTTAAAAAGTTATGATCTCTTAAAGTAGACAATACTTTCCTTTTAGAACACTCCAGTGTTTGGCATTGGCTCAGTGATAAACCTATCACTTATGTACCTTTAGAAGCACTTCTATATTGCAATACAGTCCTACCAGGTGTTTTGTTATTTGGAGTTATTTAGCCATACCAATGGAATATTAGTTTCCTACATGAAGGTGCAATTAAAAAAAACAGTTAACAAATTTACTATTTTTCCATCTTTGTCTCGTATTTTTTAAGCTGTTGCTAGTTACTGCACAAAACAAAAGGTCTATCTAAAGCTCCAAGCTAAACTTTGACACTGGCCAGAGAGTGTCTTCAGATTCCAGTGTTAAATTTTAACCCACATATGACTCAGAAAATTATTTCAAACTGTAGCTATGCAGTTGAATAATTTTTTTAATTAAATGAATTCAGTTCTTGTTGGGATTATTTTTTAAGTACCTTTGAAGACTTTTATTATTTCTCTACATTTTTCCTTAGTAATCTTTTGGCCACCATGCAGGGCAAAAAGTAACTTGACAGACTTTTAATTTATCGAGGACAGTTCTAGGATTTGCCTGTGTTCTGGATCTTTCCTGCTCTCTTTGACAAATGGTAGGGTTTTTTTGAGCTTTTTCAGAATTACTTTACTCATCGGGTATTGGGAATGCCTGTAAAGCTTATTGTGCATGAAGTGAGGAGTTCAATGACCATCTTGTCCGACATTTTTAATACCCATTTTCTATTTTAAGGGCTGAACTTAAAACAGTTCCAGCTTGTCATGAAGATCCTCACAAGTTACAAGTAAACAACAAGTAATTGGCCTTTGAAAGTATAGTTAGTTTTGTATTTGTCCATCCGGTCAGTAATTTTGCCTCAGTTACCAAGCAGCCAACTTTATATCAGTAAATAAAAGTAGAAGAGTTTCTTGTTTGTGAAACAAAACCTATAACTTCCCTTGTAAGTTGGGAGACTCCTGGATTCTGTGTAGGGTTGTCATTGACTTTAACAGATATGGGATTAGACCTTGATGTGTTATCTTTTCTGTATATATTAGTCAGTAATAAATTTGGAAAATAAATCAGAAAAGGGTTTATGAATGTAGTGGAACAGTCTAAGAGGGTGAGGAGACTTCAATGTCTTGCATCAGGACAGAGCTTGCTAAAATGATGAAATAGATTTGATTTAGGAGAGAAGGGCTCATGGAGCTGAAAATCAAAACGCACATCTAGATCTCACAATAATTAATAGTAAACTTAATAATGTGGTGTGTATGTGATAGTTATCTCTCTTGTACTTGATTTTGAATACATGGATAATTCACCTGTGGAACTACTTTTATATTTAAAAACTGAGTGCAGAATTATTTTGTCTTGTCTTTCTGCCTTTGAGGAAGAGCACTGAGCACTGTGCAGTACCATGTTTGTACTGGAGCGTGTACAACTGAGCTGGTTTTAGAAGTGTTTGACTAATGTTGGCCAAGGTTGGCTTGGATGTTAGCAATCAGACCACTTAACAGAAACTTGTAATTATTCATACTAAATACTTGAAAAATAATTATTTGAAAAAGGCATACTGAACAGAAGGAAATGGCCACTTGAGAAGACCAGAACGATTGAGTTCAGACATTTAAACCACAGAAAAAAGTTATCAGCTTTAACAAGAATCAGAAAGAAGAAATACTGCACTGTAATGATAGAGGTTAAGTATAAGTGTTTAAACAGAACCATTACAAAGAAATGAAACATTGTTTACATTACGAAGCAGAAATAGTTCTATGAGCATTTTAAAGCATTTGTAACAGAAGTCCTCCACTGACATCATGCTCTTTGAAACAATAGTTGTTACATAAAGAAATGGCATAAAATAAAATCAGAAAAGGTTTATACCTCAAATAAACCAAATTCAGCTACAATCTAATTTAGATCATATGCAACATATAAGCTTATAGAAAAAACATTTTATTTATTTGGTCTACACAGCAGATGTAAAAATAGAATGCATAAAAACATCATACAGTTTTCTCATCTAATTAATCTAGAAATCAGAGACCTTCAAACTAAATTTTCAAGGGACCATGAAATCCTGACAAGAAGAGAAAGTAATGGTTGTAATTGCTGCTTCTGTTGAATCCCTAAAAATAACTTTTATCTTCTTGAGGTGTAGTTTGTATATACAATGCCAATTTTAGAAAAATTGGTGCATCAAAATATAAGTATTGTACCCAAAAAATGTACATGCTATATTGGAAATATTCTCCTCTCCTATTTCTTTATTGTAGAACAAATTCCTGCTCTGTTCTACTTAAATAATATTATATTAAAAGCTGGCTTTCATTTCAATGTGATTTTTATTCGTAACAAAGAGTTACTTTCAGTAAGAGAACCATAATTTTCTTTTTAAGTTTTTCATTTTCTTCTTTTTTTTCAGAGAGAGTTGAGATATAAAAATAGAAATGCATTTAATAGTGCAAAATGCCCAGGGGCTTACAGCCTTCAATTTAATGTTTTATTCATAATTTTCCACAATAATTGTTGATCTTCATACAATTCTTTTCAATATTGCTTTGAATTTAAAATTAATGACATGAGGGTTTTTTTCTGGAGTTTCAAGATCAGTTTTCCAGTCATAAAACCAGATATCCATATGCCGTTCATAGTGAGCACTTTCTGTAAAGTGCTCAACTGCATGAATTATTTAATACTTTACTTCATCTGTTTCTGTTTGCAAGGACTGCTTCCTTTCTGTAGACAGTAATAACCTTGATTTGCTTTTCATATGTATTAAGTCTAACTTAGTACTGGTTTTGTGAACTACCTTAGGTTGAATGACAAACAAAATAATTGTGAAGGTCATAAAGCAGAATTGCACTTTGAAACTTTACCTGCTCTGCAATACTTTTAGTGTTCTTGGGGCTATATTAAGTGGTAACTTTTCAAGAATACTGAAACTAGGAATCCATTTCTTTATTATGGACAAGATTACATATATACAATTAAAGGCTATCCAGACTTAGTTTCCTCCTAGAGCTACAACTGAATGAGGATTCAGAGAAAGGGTTCCTGATGACATAAAAAAATCCACAGGAAGACTAGGATTGAAAAAAACCCTATATAGCTCTATTTAAAACATGTTATTCTTGGGTGGGATCAGGTGATTGGGATGTCGACTCTCCCTTTCTCTGCCTTTAAATGTTTGGGTAAACGGAATACATTGTTAGCAGCTAGCCCTGATTGACTTCTTCAGAAATTTTAGCTGTTTTTCGTGACTGCATGGTTGAACATCTTCACTGAACTAGTCTTAAAATTGGAGATTTTAAGGAGAGACAATGATGGTCATTTTATGTGATGTCTTGTTTAACACAAGGCATATTTTCTTCATGCACACCACTAAACTGTATTCAAAAAAGCTGTGCAATTACTTTGAGCTGTCCTGTTTATCTTAACAAATCATGAAATTGGCTTCTTTCCATCCCTATGAACTAATTGTATCAATTATTAACAACTATATAGAGAACTTGTCAGAAAGGTGTGTGGGCACAATTTATCTGAAGGTGTAAAATTATCTGTATCAGTTGTATTTCTGCACAGGTAGAAAAAACTGTCCAGGGATAAGAAATTGATAGAATATTGTATGAGTTCTTACATCAAGAAAAATAGGATGATGATGATGATAATTTAGGTGTTTGATTTTTTTCCTCTTTCTCCGTTTCCCCTCTCCCCCCTTTCTTTTTCAAATGTGATAAATTTTGCATTGAGATGCTGAAGATGCTAAAGCTGACGTGGCTCAGTGATTAGCATTTCAGTGAATAAAGTGTGACTTTCAAATGGTTGTGTTTATAGAATAATTATTTTAGCTCTGTGCTAAGTGTATAATTCTTATATTTGTGCCATTCCTGAATGGAGAAAATTAAGACAGAAGAATAAACTTTCTTTCTGTCTTAAGCAGTCAAGTGCATCCTGGGTTCTGGGGTTTCAGGTAAATATCTCAGTGTTAATCTTGTTTTGTCATACTGAATTCCTCGCTCATAATTGGAAGTCAGAAAGTGATGTTAAAGGTCTTCCCTAGCAGGAAAACAGATCAGTTAATCTAATAAACCTTCTGCATACAAATATTTTGTGCAAAACCAGTTATGAAATCTAAGGTTAAGCTGAGCCATATATATATTCAGTGTGGGAAGCAATCTAATCAATGACCTATTCTTTCCCTGAGACAATGATCAGGGAACATATGAACACATAACTCTTTCCTGAATTAGATACTCAGTCACAGAATGCATTTCAAAGTACCTTTAACAATTGAGTAATAGTGAACACATGGTAAAAAAAAATAATCATAGCAAGAGTAAGTACTCAGAACAGAGATTGGTAGGTAATTTGAAAATGGCACTCAAAACAAGAATATATCTTAAAACATCAGCAAAAGAACTAAAGTGAATGTAAAATAGAATTTTCTCCATTTTCCATGGAGAATCATAAAAAAACATTGAAATCAGTGACATCTTTTGTTAAAATGCAGCAAATGCCTCAAATTAAATTTTAGCATAGGAAAAATGTCATTGTGAGCTTTGTATGTGAAATTTTACTCTAATTTCTGTCAGCAGAGCCATAAAACATTCTAATAACAGATTCTTTGTGTTAGCAGTGCAGCTTTCAAAATGGACGAAACACACAATACTACATAAGTTTTAAATTAATGCAAGGTCTTTGTGTTGTCTTTTGCACAAATACTCCAGAAAATGAAGTAATTATGTGAAATAAGCTGGTTTGGGAAGACCTTGTAGGTGATGTGTGTTTACATGGTAGATAAGTATCAATTTCTGCTCTACTGTAGATTCCTCTTGATGAAGTCCCAAATGTTGAGACAGATGTGTGATGTTCTAAGTTATATTTGTACCTTGGCTACACTGAATATGTGTGCAAGACTTTTTGCCACCTGATTTATAGGGGAGGGACAGCACAGTAACTAGAAAATGTAAGAGAGAACTTGGTTATCTTTCTACTCAGAAGAGAAACTTCTGCCCATGTGAAACTGTGGGCGCCAATGCAGCTTCTGTTTATATTCCTGGCAAAATACCTAAGTTCTTACATCTATAGTGGAGGTGCTTTTGATAACCAGAGGAGATGCTTGAAATTTCTGTTTCTGCTCAGATTCCTAAAGCATAGGGGGTTCTTTACACTTTCTCCCAGAGTTGCAGAGGTTAACATTTTGGGTATTTGGGAATGAATTCAGAGTTTGTAGCCTAGCTGAAGATAAAAAAGGTTATTGGCTCATTTTTTGGCTTTTTCTCTTGAAGCCTGCTGTTAGTGAAAATGTAGTAACTACATTGTCTCTGTAATGTGAAATATATGGAACACTCCAAAAAGCATTAAAATAACCCAATGACTTTAAGGATGTGTGCAGAAAGAAGCCTATCTAAATGTGTCTGTAGAGCACATTTATGTTTGGGGGATTTTTTTTTTTTTTTTGTGGATTTGTTTGGAGTTTTTATTTTTTGTTTGTTTATTTTGTGGTTTGAGGGTTTTTGTTGTTTTTAAATTATTATTTCTTCGGGGTTTTTTGCTTTTTGTGCATTAAAATTATTCTTTCTTTTTGGTGAAAATTATATGTATGCAAAAGGAACTGATGTACTGATGAGAACAAGCAGCCAAACTATATCTTTTTGGTTGTTTTATCAGTAGTAAGGAATGTAATTTTAAAAAACCTATTCTCATTATGAATTAATTGCTAAAAATTACTAATGGCAAATTTGCTTTAGGGAATGTTAAATACACATATCTTTAGTGGTTTGCTGAAATACTTTCTTGCAGCCACAAGCTGCAACATCATCAGGTCAGGTGGGCATTTCCTCCTTCAACTTAGTGGGTAGCTTTGAAGTCAACTTATCATGTACAAGGGTCTGTAATATTCGTATAAATATGAATGGAATAATAAACTCTGACTTAATTGAGCACTAGAATTTGAATTAGGCACTTTGGCAGAAGAGCTGAGCTGGCTCTTGTGACCCTTCACTGCTGTAACACATCTGATCTCATATCATACTCAACTTCATCCTTAGTCTGTGCTGCATTTCTTAAAATCTCTATTTTGTATTTATCCTGAGGATGGGAAAAGAAAAAAGTTTAAAAAATCCATGTGTTTTTTCTTGTAATAAGGAAATTACTTTGATATATCTTGTATGATAGAAACTATCAAATGGAGTTATCAAGCAGTGAGTACACATTCATTTAGCTGAAAAATCTATTGGAAATTAATAGCAGAAGATTGGAAATAAATAGTGAAAAATGTAGTAGAGTAAAAAAAAGCTAGCAAGTTCTTTATCTGGTATTTAATTAATTATTTTATGAATTTAAAAACATGGGCATTTCTTTTTCAATGCTGCTACTAAAGCTATTAAAAATCAATGAATCCTTCGAGTCTTTGCAAATTATCCTGTGTTAGAATGATTTTACAAATTACTTGGTTTAAGAAATGTATTTACCTGATAAGAATTATTTACTATATAGCAAAGTAGTAGTTATTTGCAAGATATGTAATACTTGAGTGTGCAGATTTGAGATGGCTGATGTTGACAAGAAAATGTTCAAGCCATCTTTCCAACTTGGCAACAAGAGACGAGGCGTCAGGAACTGAATTGTCAGGGTTCTTATCTTCATGGACACTGTAATACAGAGGACACAATGAATACTGTTTGTAATTATCCATAGAGACAGACACAGATGGAGCAATGATTCTTCTTTTTAGTTGAATGCTGGGAAATAGACTTTGAGCAAACTTAGTCCTTAAGCCTTCCCACACAGTGTAGGGAGGTATAGTACAGAAGGCATTTCCCTTCTTATTAATTAGAGAGAGAAAGAGAAACAACAAAGAGAATAGAGGAAAAACCTCCAATCATAAAGTATAAAATGCACATCACTAGATATGAGGTTCTTGCTGATTGGTATAACTGACGCAGAAGGGCTAGTCAGTCCTTTGTGGCATTTGTGGGGTGATTCTGGTGAAGGGAGGAAATTATTATATCTATTATACAAATCCTATGATATCTAATCCAACTTAATTGTCTACAGTCAGTGCAAGTCTAATAATTCATTCAGTATATATTTTGCATAGGTAACTGTAAGCAGAAGTAAAGATAGGACAGAGTTGCCATTTTTGTAGCAAATAAGGTTTTAAGGTTTTATTACAGGATATAGTATATTAAGAGAATAACTGTGCATTTAGGAGGATCCAGGTGGTTGGTAGCTCTCAGTTTTAATTGCAGCTGAGGAGTGCTAGAACAAGGTGCATAAAACAGATGCTGTTACCCTTCCACTTCCATCTTTTTGAGTTCAGGCTGTGTCATCTTCCATGTCACAGCATAAATTGGAGTTACTGTAAGGCAGATAAATTACATGATCTGTGGCCTGCACAAGATCATGATCGTGCTAAAGGCTGATCAGGCCTAAAATCCTCCCCAGGTCCCTGTAAACTGTTCAGCAATTAGTTGGCACTGACATCAGCAGACTGTGCAGTTACTGAGGATTATCTTTTCATGTTAGCATAATTTTTCCCTTAATGGAACATAACATCTGTAATATATCTACGAATTTTCATATTTTTGTTTGTGCTGTTTTTGCTTGTTTTGGTTCTTCTTTATTTTCTTGGGTAATACAGCTATTTGTTGAAGGTTTTTGTGTCAGTGAGAACTTCTTAGATGATTTATTAATAATTTTAATGGTACTTACATATTTTTCATAAATTATGAAATAAACCCATAAAACATAATTTCAGGAAGTGTTGTTTTAAAAGAAAATATTATTTTCACTAGATTTTGCCTAGACTGTGGAAAAGGAAGCCAATTTGGAAACCTTAAAGGATTCGAGACTAAATTAGAACAGTGTATATAGAATAAATAAATCCATATACTTTGGGTATATCACAGCATAACTTTAAATGGAAATAAAGAGAACTCATTTATTTTGCTGGCAGATAACACATAAACTACTTATAAGCTTAAGTAATACATTAATGTTTCTAATGGATAGGTATACAAACATGTGGCTGGGAATTGGACTTGGGGGGTCCCTTCCAACTCAGCTTATTCTGTGATTCCGTGATATATGTGATACTTAGGTAACACATTGCTACTTACAATTTGTATCACAACAACTACTAAAGCTTCAGTGGTTTAAACTGGAAAGGGGATTACTGAAGCCCAGATAAAGCACCTGGTTAATAGTATTTAAAATGGCAGCCAAACAGTTGAGCATCTTCATGCACAGTGTAAGCAAGTGGTTTCCATAGGCTTTAGAAGGTTGAATTTAACGGTAGAGCTAGACCCTCATGTATAGGAAGGACAATATAATCCTTTGGAGGATGTTAATATAACATGCAGAAGTAGTTCGACAAGTCTAATTTGCCTTTTAAGTTCAGTAAATAGTCATAAAACTGTGGAGCTATGTTAAAATATATTTTTTCAGGGACATGTGTATAGATAATGTACAGTGGTGTAGTTTTAGTCAAGTATAATGAAAGTTTGAAAAAGTCAGGAGGTCTTAGGAATCCAGGCATGGATGTGGTTTGAAGCATGCTGAGTGTGAGGCAGCACATTGTCAGAATACCTACATCTTTCACAGCAATCAAATCTAACCATTCTTTTTGTTGCTATTTCTCAAAAGAACTGACCCAAAATTAAAAAGCTCAGTTGCATTATTTGCTAGTTTTTCTGTGAAAATAAGACCGTGGATTACTTTTCTCTTTAAAACTTAATTTAGCATCAATGCATTCCCCTGACCACATGCTCTCTGTTCTCCTTGCTCTGCTAAGCTTGCCTAGAAGCTGATCTGCATTGTAGCTAGTCAAGATGCTTCGCTTCACCTCGCCTTTGTCAGCACACAAAAGCTCATGTCAGGGAAGCTTTCAGAGGTAATCAATCCAGAAAAATAGATCTGCCAAAGGAAAACATGATGAATAAATATTTCATTGCACTATGTAAACCTGTTGTTTTAAATAGCAAAACAAACAGCTTAGGCTGTTTTCATTACATATTTCAATTATTCATTTCTTTTTTATACAGGGATAATTTATGTGTTTATATGCAAGTATCATTCCTACAATTGGGATGATTTGTGCAGTATTCAAAAGCATTTAAGTTCCTTGACCCTTGTCATATTTTGGTAACTGCTTCCCAGAATGGAGTGATATGTCATTCCAAGGTACTAATGTACTTTCACCAGAGCATCTTTCCTCGTTAATGATTATTATAGCCACAGCAATAAGTCCCACCTTACTACATTTAGATAGGCCATGGGCTTGGCACCAGAGGTTATACAATCTTGACATGCTAAATACTATGGATTTATGCTTGAAACAGTATTTCCCTGCCTTATACTATTACTATACTATTCTCAAATTGTGAATCAATGGTGGACATGCACACATATGCCTGATGTTTAGTGTAGGAGTTTCTATGGCCTGTGAAAGATTATTGTGTGGGTCTGCAGCTAACAGTAACATGTTGTCTTGGTTTAGGGTAAATTTGGGAGGAAACCTCTGAAGGGGGTTCTGCTGGGAGGCAAACTCAAACAGCCCCTCCCCCCAGCCAGTCCAGGAAAAATTTTCTCAGAGAAAAAGTGGAAAAAACTATTAAACTATTTATTTAACAAACAGAATA